>PVLD010002729.1:0-158312 GCA_004027595.1 Dinomys branickii | reverse complement strand
ACAAAGTGCTTGCTGCTATGGTCATGACACAGTTAGCCCCCTCTAATATTCCATTTGTTAGAAGTTTGTTATTGGGCACACTACTGTATTGGGTGATAACAATGGTTCAGGCCTTTAGGAGGTGTGGACCCATGGGTAGATACTTAGGTCACCAAGGGCATGTATGAAAGGCATCATGGGCTTCTGATGTGGGTGCTGTGTTCCAATATACGCTCCCTTCTCTTGTGGTCTGCCATGCTTCCTGCAAGTCCGAAGCATGGGGCTGCTCAAAATTAGACTAGAATCTCCAGAATGGTGAACTCAACAAGCTTTTTCTTTTCATCAGTCACTGCCCGAATGTTTCCTTACACTGAGAGAAGGCTGATGAATATACTTACCTTATCTCAGTGCAAATGTTAACACTAAATAGTATCAAAGAAGTACTTTTTTCCATTTTAATATACTATAAAATATCGATTCATATAGTATATTATGTTCATATTTTAAAGGATGGGTTCTAAAACAGAAAGAACCTGACACAGCATCACACTTTATTTATTGGTACTTGGAATTGAACTCGGGATCTTGCACTTGCAAGGAAGGTGCTTGTGCTGCTGAGCTATATCCTGAGCCCTTTTTACTATTTTTACATTGTTATGTAATGTAAAATATTTAACCATTGTTGGAAAATTTAAGACACTAAGAAATGAACAGGACACTTAAGTATCTATTACCTGTTTTATAAATTAGTACTACATTTCTAATTTACCCTCAATAGCTTCATATATAGCAATGCAAGTCTTTGTTGCTAACAAGATACCCACACACACACACATACACATTTGGACTATTTTTAATTGAACTTCAAAGTACCTGTGAAATGATTGATTTCCTTGCAAATTTTTAAAGAAATAATTGCTCAAAGGAAGGCTCAATCAGAATCAATTTTGTTTAAACTCAGTAGTCATATAAGATGAGAAAGGATGAAATTCAAACTGTCAAATATAGAAATGCTGCTAATAGCTTTTAGATCAATGCTAATAAAGGGAATAATCCACTGAAACTCCTATACGGTAATTATTGGTACAGTTTAGTGTTTAGTCAAATTTTCCTTCTTTTCAAAATTAATATTTTGTAATTATCTAGGGTCAATTCATAGTTAATATATGAACTCTTACTGCATTTGGATGAACCTGTTTCACCTGTTTCACAATTTATTTTGTGAAATATTTTGCCCAGTGCTGAACACATTAACAAATTAGTTCATTTAAAAATGAAATACTGGTAAATATTGAGATCAAACCAACTCCTAAGGCTGTTCTCATACAGATAGACACTTTCTGAGGCTTCACTTGACCAAGTGTCTCTGAGGTAAATTGAAAGCTAAAGATGTGTCACAGTGATGGCAAATACATACATGAACAACAAAACCAGAAGCAGTGTTTAGATAGGTGAGCAATTCCCTATTACTTGAGGAAACTGCATCACTGCGATGCTCAAGCGAGCCTGTGGGAGTGAAGCTGATTGAAACCCACAGATAACAGTATTAGGATATAACGAACCAAAACTATTTTATGATTGCAGTTATTTTTACATCAGGGCTAAGTCTCCCAAGGGACAAAGTTTACATTTTTCGACCAGAATTGCTCTCCTGACAAAGTGTGGATTACTACAAGCACTCTCACAATGGCAAATATTATTGTCGTGACACACATCAAGAAAACAAACGCTGAACCTGACTGGCAAGCGAAGCATGCTCAGGAGAATGTGACCAAGAGAAATTGGAGCCTCTGTGTATCCAAGAAAAATGAAAATGTCACAAAATAAATTATTATGAAAATGATAAAAATTGAAAACCGTAAACGTGGGCGTAGGAAGGGAGAATTCAGTGGATGTGGGTCCTGGATTACTTTTTATTACGAAAATATGATTTCCTGATGAAAATAAAGCAACTATGGTCTCGTCACTGTATTACATTCCTTAGCATACATTTTATATTTGATTGCTTTCATTCCTAAATGATGCCACTAATGATTTTTAATTTTCATTATTCTTTGAAAATATAATACAGCAATATCTTGACAAGCATTAAATAAAGGCCAGTTGGGATTTCATTATTACAGTCTAAGATCATGATGGGTTACTTGTCTGCCCTTGAAGAAAACTGAGTGATAATGACGAAAGGCCTTTCCACTGAAAAGTTAAACAGGATTATAACAGCGCTGAAATAAAATCATTCAAGCAGAGTCTTGTTTCATAAACAGTACCAGAAGCTGAACAGTAATACCACGTGTACATTATTGTTATGTCTGTGGTGCTCGGAGATAACGATTTTGACTATAACTCATGGTGTGTTTTAGGATGTAGAAGCAATAAAATATTGATCACATGTACAGCCATTATTCAGAAGATTAGATCAATTTATGAGGGGCAATAACTTGTAAACAAGTGACCTCTCAAAGGCCAAAAGTAATTCCATGGTAGCATCACTGTGTATCTAGGGTTCCAGGTGGAATGTAAGTTACTAAAAGCCAAATATTAGGAAAAAATGTAACTTTGCTCTCAACTCATGCAATAAGTAGTTTAGGGTTCATTATTCTACAACTATAGTGTTACAATATTGCTGGTCTCTGACAGCATATTTGGAAGATTAAAATGTATAATATTTGCATTGTTTTGTTTTAAAATAATACTTTTATGTCAAGAGTGGGTGCAGCAATATTAAAATTTTAAATATATCATTTAGTGTGATTCAGAAAGAACTATTGAACTTATAAAGAAGTTTTATAAACTTTCTAAAATCCATTTCTAAAAAATCACTACTAGTTTTTCTTTTGACAAAAAAAAGACCTTTAGTTTTTAGAAAATAAATTGATATAAATGCTCCCTATATCATATAATTCAATGGAAATTTAAGTATAAATTGGTTCATTACCCAATGGGCAGCTGTAAATTGTAATTAATTCACATGTCCATATGATATATTATCAATTATTAACCATCAGAAGTAAAGCCTATTTAACTTGCTTCTACCAATAGCACTATAATATCTGAAGACAGATAATTCAATGAATATTTTTGAAAACTACAGAGTACATTTTTTGAGCTTTCCTAATTTAATACCATTTCTAGGGCTTTATTTATTGCTTTCTGAGGTAAACAACAAAAAACAAGTTTGCAGAATAGAGGAAAAACGTAAGTGGAACAGGTAAAGCATATTTTAACTTGAAAGTAAAATTGCAAAACACAACATGCTATTCCAAATTTAGTCATCTGTGATGAAATGAGAAAATTATGTATAAAGGGTGTCAAAGATAAAACCTTAAAAATTACAGAGCCTTATTAGACATGTTGTAATATCTGAAAATGTACAAATAAACAAAATTTAATGAACATAAACACATAAAATTTAATGAATATATTTCTTGTCAATATATTTATGCATGTTTATAGAACAATATTTTCACATGAGAAGAAATATTTTAGGATGACATATAGTTATAAATAATAAGCTACACATTTATGGATATGATAATAAAAATGCTACATTATGTTGTATGATGTATATCTTTAATTGTTGAATCAGTTCTGAGAGGGCATCAGTAAAAATCCCTGGCATTCTAAAATTAAGATGCAATATTTAATCTCAAATAAATATTATATGGCATTTGAATTTGAGGAGCTCAATTATGAATCTATAGATAAAAGAGTAAAAGAAGAAAAAAATTAAGATATAGGAAAGTAGATTTTTAGTCAAGAAAAACAAAGATCGCATCAAGAAAATTCCATTAAAAATCTGAAACATGATTTTTGTTCTTGGCAGAAGAGAACTGAGATTGCACTAGTGAGTCTTTCCACATCTCCAGTGATGACGTGTAGTGAAGACCATGTTCACTGTACCTGCAGTCAGATACGGAAGACAAGCTTGGGAAGACCCGGAGCTGCTATGGGGTAGTAAGGTGATGTGCCACAATGTGGTCAATATTAGCTTGAGTACTGGAGTCACAAGGAAAGTTGGTTCAAATCCTGACTCTGAATTGCTGAAATGAATATCAGTGTCCTTTTCCACTAAGATTCTTCTAAGGATTACACGAATTCAATGCAAAGTTGAACAAATAGTGATTGCTTAATAAATGGAACTCGATGGTAAATACGTTCTTCATTTTCTGGAATTTAAAGATCACTGTAGTGGTTGTATAACTGTCCTTAATTACACTTAGCATTGATGTGGCAAAATTTGCTTACAAATCTATCTTCAACTATCAGCAGCTCAGCACCATAAGAATGAAGATAGATGGATTATTCATGCACATATTCTGCTCCGGGTATTCCACGTGGTAGTCTACTAATTGCATTATAAATGCGAAATTACTAATGGCTTGAACAACATGACATATTAATGACATTAAAGTAGGTTTACCTTTCAACTTTAGTTAAAACATTTTACCTGTATGTTTCTGCAGCTACTCCCAAAAATCTATTAGAATTGTCTCATTTAAGTTACATCCATTTGGGGCTGGGGATATAGCTCAGTGGAATAAGCGCTTGCCTAGCAAGCGCAGGGTCCTGAGTTCGATCCCCAGTACCACAAAAAAAAAAAAAAAAAAAAAAGTTACATCCATTTGGGCTGGGGATATAGCTCAGTGGCATAAGCACCTGCCTGGCAAGCACGAAGTCCTGAGTTCAATCCCCGGTACTGCAAAAAAAAAAAAAAAAAAAAAAAAAAAAAAATTACTTTCAATCCCTCACAAACTAGCTGCCAAAATGTATCCCTTTATCAATCAAAAATTAAAGATATAACTATCTCTGTACCTCTTACCGAAAAGTCTCCTGGATGAAAGTAACACAAGAAGCAGCATGAAGTCCTCCCATGCTAAAGGTTTTGGGTTTATTTGTTAACCTGCCCTTAATATATATATGCTGGATAGGAACTCTAGGCATGAAATGGGACAGTCCAGGCATGCTCTAGATGTGTGATTATTTGTTTCCATGGAGTTCTCAGCTTTTCCAAACTTAAAGAATTGTAAGGCACAAAGCCTTTTCTGTGTTTTAGGGAGGTTATTTTCAATCATCCAATAATTAATTTAATTGTTGTATAATTTGATATTTCATGAAATGTGAAAAATTCACACAAAATAGCTTCTAGGATTAGTATTTCACAGTTTTGATATATCCATTTTTATTTAGTTCTATTCTCTAACAATACTATTTAATTATTTATATTTTGCTTGTTCATATTATTTGTTTTGGGTTTTGTGCGCTAAACCCTTTTCTTAGTGTTTATTCCAGTCAAATGACCACAGAAATTTTAATAGTTCTACTTAATAATAATAATTTAACTTGAATTTCAAGTTTCTTCCTGTTTTTAGTGGCCATTTAATTAAAAAAAATTATTAATTTGTTACTTAATTATTGACAAAGCAACAGAAATATGGTTAAGGCACTAATAAAACCCACTTATCAAATAATTATTAATAGGCATTTTAGTTTTTGCTTTTATCGTTTAATTTGATCAATTATATTCCATGTATAAATCAAAGATTCTCTAACATTTGGTGATGTTCTTGTTAAAAATTTTAGTTGATAATTATGGATCTGTGATTTATATATAAATCTACTTCTACATAAGTCTATCAGTTAATAATTTTAACTAAAGAAAAAACTTTCTGACAAACTAAGCTACTTTTTTTCATCTATGGATATCAAACTATATTATGATATGGAATAATATGTGTCAAACTTTACTTGAATAATTTCACTTTAAAATCATAATGAGTGAAACAAACATAATAAATCAGATACACAGGCTTAAACAGCACATAGTTTCTCTTCTATAAGAAACACAAACTACAAATAAAGTACAAAATAAAGATAGATAATAGCATGCAGATTAATCCGTTTCAAATAGGAAGGGGGATGGTGGGAGGGAAGCCAGAGGCGGGGAAAGTGGACCAAGGGAACTAAAACGACAAAAGGACAAAAGGAATTATGCACATGTACCTACTCTCTACAGGAAATGCAATCATTAGGTATTGCAATCATGCACTAATAAAAAATAAAAAGTTAAAAAATACTAGGAAACGTACAAAGATATGCATTGGAAAATATACTAAGAAAAATTGTATAGATTCTGTCTTTGTGTGTTTTTAAAAAGAGTTATTATAATAAACAATGCTAAATAATTAATTACTATAAAGTTGCTAACCAAATAGTACAAAAGCATAGAAATCCTTCTAATGCCAAAATTTTTAAGAAAAAATAATATTATGCAGTGGGTATACTTGGTTTATGGCATGCACTCACACCCAAAAATGTCTCGTGGCATAGTTCAGAGCATTAAAATACTCATTAAGCTAAACAATTTAGTGATAATTACAATAAAATCATTAGTCTAAAAATATGCCACAGTATCTATTAAAAAGCAGTAACTTTTTTTCAGACATTTTCCTTATTTTCTCTGAAACTATGTCACTGGGTAGAGCTAACATTGTGACCTGACTTTCTTACATATTTCCAGGGCAAAATCTCTTGTATTCTGGTAAACATGAGTGCTTTACTCTGATTTGGATTGGTGTGAAGTTATTTCTCATCTGATTGTGGTAACAAATTACGATTTTCCTGTAAAAGGTAATGATTTCTGCTTTTTAAATATGGCTTCTGGAATTACACACTGAATATTACATTTTTCAGGGGTTCACGGACAGTGCATGGTGTACTATTCTGAAAAAGCAGATCAGCACTCTCACACCCACTATCCATGGCAAAATCATCGCTTTGAATCCATGGAATCGTATTTTCTAACTCCCTCATGAATTCAGAGAAACTATTTTGCAAATAGTTTCAGTTTTAGTCATTTTGTCCTCAGCTCAAATGTACCAGATGTAATCTTTCACTGATTTACAAATTTTTGTCCTTTTTGTTTCCACCATTTCACTGGAAACATAATTTTAAAATACTAATAAACATAATTCATTCAGTACCTTCTATGTCCATAGCATTATAGTGGGAATTTTACTGTCTTTGCATCATCTTCCCAACCACAGTGTAAAGAAATACTATCACCACCGGGAAACAAAGCAAAAGAGCAAAAATGAAAAACGAAAAAGCTGGGAAAACACTGTAATGCAAATTTCCTTTTTCTACACCTCTCATAAAGCTGGCAGGGAATCCAGGGACGTCTCAAGTCAATGCTTTCATTAATAACACCTAGGGTATGTGCTTTAAATACAGCATTCCTTTAAAATTGCTACTATTGTATATAGTCATAAAAATTATAAAAATGAAAAGGGGAAAGGAGGTGCTTCAGCATAAAAAGGGTAAGAAACATAAAAACAGTTAAGATGAGTATTAATTCAAAGCTTTCCGTTTGAAACCTTAGTAAGCTATCTACCCTGTGACTACTAACAGTTAACTTCCAGACCTTTCCGTAATCTGTAAAGTTGCTTCTATTTGCATCTATTGGATACTTGGCTAATAGGACCTGGTTCCACCAAAGAACTTGTTTTTCCTTGTCCAGGTTACATCTCTTTCCTTTATACATAAATTAGTGTTAGTCTTCCTTTTAGTATTAATCGTATCTGTCCTATTTTACCTATATTTATTTATTTTTTTTTTTTTTGTCTTTTTGAGATGGTCTCACTATGCAGTTGAGGCTGGCCTTGAGCTCACTTTGTAACCTAGGCTGGAATTGATCTTGCAATGATCCTCCCGCCTCAGCCTCCCAAGTGCTGGGATTACAGGCATGCACCACCATGTCCACCTCATATTTAATATATTAAGATGCCAAGTATTCATACTGTAATTAGATAGAATATTATTTTATAATAACATATAAAATCTAACACCTTTATTGTTAATATTGATATTATATTATTTTAATATGATTCTAGTTTCAATGAAGATATTCTTTCCAATATCATTTATTTGCAATAATGATACTATGAATATATATTCCATATATTTAAAATAAATGTCATGTAGAAAGGGGTAAATATCATTTGTATAACTGGCCTAAGGAGTATATCTAGGTGATACTGAGTTTGATAGCATCATCCATGAAAGGAAAAATGCTGACATTATTAAAATGAAAAACGTGCTTTGCAAACGCTGTAAGGAGAATGTACAAAGTTGTATAAAAGGAGAAACTATAAAATGCTTATATGATCAATAATTTATATGTAAAATACAGGAAGAGTTTCTAGAACTCAACAATAAGAAAATATTGACCAATTAAAACGTACTAGATCAATCTGAACATACCTCTCTGAAGAAGAAAGGCAGATGGCAAAGACGCATAACACCGTCACACAGTGTTACGGAGAAGCAAGTATGAGAGAGTGAGGAGGTGCTCGACTCCGGTCAGAGTCTTCAGGATCCCAGACGCTAACAGCCCAAAGCGCTGGCGAAGACGGTAACAGGAACCATCGTCTATTTCTTGAGAGCGTCGGGGATGGTAAACACAATTTGGCGAGTCTTAAAAAGCTAACATGCATTTTATCAAATTGATTTTAGGTGAAAAAAATAATAAAATTGTATTTATAAGGAGATGATCCAAAATACGATAGAATGAGTTTTCTCTCCTTGGAAAATGGAGTTAGTGAAGACTCAATAAAACATTTGGTTATTGGTTGATTAAGAATCAGGATTATCTTCTTATCAGCATCCAATTTTTATTATTTCCACTATTTAATTGGTGGATACCCAGAAACTACTGTAATCTTAAAGTAAATTATAGCACAATTATTTTTTACTAGATTGACTGCTTAGAGAAGCAGCATGCATAGGAAATGTGAGCATTATTTACTAAGATGCATTGCTTTTTCTTCCAATGAACTTATGTGAAAATAATTTTACAGCTGTTTAATAAAGAAAAAAATTCACTTTAATACTATATGTTCTTAGCAGTTTCCATTATGATGACATTAGTAAGATCCCAAGTAAATGGTCTCAGCTTACATTAAAAGGTTTTCTAAATCTGAGAAGTAATCATGTCTACAGGAAAAGGGAGGGCTGCAATTGGGTAAATTTGTGTCATATTATTTTATGTTTTTATTTATGTTGTCCATATTTGTGTCTTTAAAAGTAAATGATTGCTAACATGTTGCCTTTACACAAACAGCACTGAGGAACTTAAGGAATATGTCAGCACATGTGCCTTCTTGTATCATATTTTATCAATTTAAGTAAACTTTTTTCTAATTTTGACAATTAGTTCTTACAGCTGATAGCATCTTTTAATCAACATAAGGCAACAACTCTCAGGCAGATGTCACTGACTGAAATATGATTAGTCGGCCATAACTGTTCTTTTTGTCTAATTAGATGTGTGGGGTTTTAGAAATATACAAACTGATTTTAATAACTTTTAAAATATCTTTCACAATATCAATATACGTGAGCACTGTTAGTAAACATTGCTGTTACTTAATATTTAGAAATAAAATGTCAGGTATAGATTTGACGGTCACAAAGGAAACATTTATTGTTGGAGGAATGGCCACACATGTATTTTCTTAATTTTTATTTTAAAGAGGATAAAAAACAATAAAAATGATACAGAACTTCAAAACAAAATAATAGGAAATTAGCAAGGGCTGTTATATGACAAAGAAACTAAGCTACTACAGAAGAAAAAATACTTTTGTTAAAAGAAAGTATCTCTTTCCTTAGAAATGTTGAAGAAATTGTCATCTGCCAAAGTAAAGGTGACTATGAACTCCATGGTGAAAGATTAAAAACCCAAACAATACAAAAACTATGAAGCATTGAGAGATTGATCTAACTAAAGCATTACATAGAACTTCTGTTAAGACTGCATCATGGTTTAATTGGTAGATATATTTTTCTTAGCATTATATGATGAAGCATCTTGAAGTCATTCTATTTATATTTATTGAAATTCAATTTATGTAAAGAACGTATGGGCTACATAAATTGTTAAAGAGAAATGACATTTACTTTTAGAAAGTAACTAACACCAGTTTTTTCATGTTACAAAATAAAAAGTCAAGAGAGGGGCAGGGATAGGAAAAAGTTATTAGAGTCAAAAGGTTACGTGAAAAAAATGAACTATGACTAAATGAACAATGACATGCCATGAACAAGAATAGCAAAAGACAAGAGGCCTGAGCCACCAATTCCAGGCTATGGTAATAGTTACAGCGCGTTATCACCTGAGTTTGAATTGCATGTCAAGCTATGAACCTATAAAGGGTGAAATATTAAAATAAAGTTGAAAGGCCATTTAGAGAGAAAAATGAGAATCTACATTGTATATCTCTGTAGCATTCTTTATATACAAAATATTTAGTTATTTATACAGACACATCATCCCTGTACCTGAGCAATTTAAAGAACGACTATTAACGCTGATGGAAAAAAATGGCACAGCAGGATAAATTTTTTCTTTCTTTTGAGAGGATAAAAATTTGTTGCCAAAGAGCTTCTGTATATTAAGGACATGAATAATTCAGAAAGGAAACACATATCCCATTTTACACATGAACCCATAATTAAATATATGTATTTAAATATATATGAATATATACATAAAATATCATTTTTATGCATACAAACATATATACAGGAAACACTATATCCCATATTTCAAAATTTGCAAATGAGCACTCTTTTTGAGAAGGCCAATTTTAACGTTTTTACACTTTCAAGACCCACATATATTCAAATTCTTCTCATATCTGATACTATTAATGTATTCTTCATATTTTAATAGTAAAAACTAACCACATCAATTTAGGAGATGTTTAATCAATAAAGGAAATAACTTCAAAGCAGTCCTCTCACCTGAAGTCATGGCAGAAGCCTTATATGTTTATATGACAAAGGGTCTTTATACATGGGTAGATGAAAAAGTCAAGAGAAAGCAAAATAAACAAGTGCTCACTAGGAAATCCAGGGGAAAATAGTTCAATAGAGTAATGACAGTGTCTCAGGCAAATAGAGAGCTTTTTTACCAAAGGCTCTTTCTCAACCCGCAGGCACAATTACAACAGCTGTACCATACAGAGTCTATCAGTCATAATCTAGGATAGCGCCTCTTTCTATTAACCCAGCAATAGAGAAAGAAAAATTACTTACACCAATCCATATGAGCCACTCCGTGGGCCACAATGCATTCTGATGGATTAATTAGCTGGACCTTGTGCACATGGGGATTTTCAAACAAGGTTCATCACAAAGGCCATATCATCACGGCAGAATTTTCCTGGGCTCTACAGCTACATTACACATACAGGTCCCTTCACTGAGTACCTCGTAGCTGCCTGTGCCTGTGAGTTTGCTTCTATTACTTAAACAATTAAATTAAAGCTTCACACTAGAAAACCAAGGCTCACAAAAAGACACAAATCGAAGTACAGCTGGCAATTTTGCTACTTATTAAGATCTCGTCTTCACCTGAATGACAGCCCCTAGAACGTAGCAAGCATTGTTTATTCTCTGCAACTATTTTCTTGCCAGACTTTATTCTTCTATTTATAGAACTTCCCATTCTTGCATCACACCCAGAGATACACCCACATGTGTACATACATGTGCACATCTTACATATATGTGCATCAACAAAATAATCAAATATTTTTTAAAAAGTGTATGTTAGAGCTATCACATATGGAGGGGAAATCTGAACAACAAACCACGCTGAGAATGTATCACATATCTATATACCAAACATTTTCAGTTACTTATTTCATTGGTTAATCTTCTGAGTGTTACCTTTAACTTGGTCAACTGTTTAGAAATTTAGGTGAGTGTTAGCATCTGTACAAAGGAGAAGAATATATAATACATATATTTGCACATATAAATATATATGCATATGTAAAGATGTAAATATATGCATGCATGCAAATCTGCATAGGGAATTTGATAGCTTTTCTGCTGAAATGTATTTAAGTTCATCACAATACACGAACCAAATATTTGTTCTCAATCAAATGCACATACGTCATCATGCTCTTAGATTTTTATTTGATATGTATTAGCAATTATGCGGTATAAATCATTTAACGATGCTGATTAAAACCAATCACAGTGTAGCTTTCCGTACCTGCCTTATTTTTCAGGGTATTATCACTGGTTCATCCTTCAACACAAGATTAAAATTGGCGCCATTGTTTCTTCTTTTCCCTCACTTTCCATTATCATCCATTTTCTTGGGTTTTTCATCTTATTATTTAAAAACCCATCTCTTTTGTCTGAGCCACTTAAATCAAAATGGGACCTTCCCATACTTTTCTACAACTTTATTCTTCTACTGATCTATTCACTTAACAGTAGGCATTCAGTGAATAATTTCTACTGATTAACTCTTAGACTAAGGACACTTTTAATACTTGCAGGAATTTTTGCTCTTTTTTTATCATACGAAAAACTTATAGAAAATACAAAATTAGCTGTGTAATTGATTTTTAAATTTTCCTCCACAGAGATATAAAACAAAAGGTATCACCCCTGTTCCATTCATACTGTCCCTCGCAAATATACAAGAGAAGCTTGCTACAGTGGAATTAGAATTTGTGGAGTTAAAAATTCAGAAAACAACTTGAAACACCACTTATGCACTTACTTTACCATCCTAATCACTAACTCTAACTTGGTTACTCTTTTGTTTAAATATTTTCATTCCCTTTTAGCAGGGTTGTTGTTCAAGCTGCTCAGCATCATATAAAATGCTCTTAGAATTTGACCTTCAAAACTGTGTCTGGAAACATCTCCAAACTTTCTTGAAAACAAACCAATGTATCTCATCTTATGCTCAAATCTCCGCCCTTTGGCATGAGCCCATAAATAACTTTTCAACTCATCTTCTTTCAACTTTTAAAATTTATAAGGCTAAAGTGTCCAGCAGAGACCTTGTCCCTGAAGAGGCATCCCCTAAATGGGAACTTTCCTGAGATTTCTTACCTACTTTATCAGCCCCATTAAATTTTCATGACCTCAAAATTTTATTCTGGACTCTAGTGTTAATTTGAAGCAAATTCTATTGGAATCTAAAATAGAACCTTAAACTTATTTATGCCTCTGTTTTTCCTCAAGGAATCCTTTCTGCAAAGCAATCTTTCTTATGGTGTTCCCATGATAATTAAAAGATTTTTAATTTATCATTTAAACTTGTAGCTAATGCTAAGATTGTTACCTAGCCAAGTTGCAGTTACTCTGTTCATACCAAATCTATTTTCGAGAAAATATAACTAGCTAAGACAAGATATAAACTGTGATGATTACCCTATTTCAATTTCCTTTAAAAAACACATTTAAGGGTGAGTACTCCTTATAGATAACCTGGGAATTATGACTTTGATTTTCATGAAACTGGGTTTTATGAAGAGTTAAAGTAGATAAAAAGATATCTATATATTTGTAAATTTTAGCCAAAAATTCAAATTGGAAAGTAGAAAATAATGAGGCAAAAAGAAAGTAAATATAAAAGCATACACCTAGGAGAGATCTTGCAATTTTCTTGAATACCTATAAAGTTATAATTATAACACTCATTTAAAAGTATAGCATAAATTAAGAGGCATTTGGTAACCTTAACCTACTAGTATTTTTAAAGTTAGCAATAGTAACATGAAGTTTACAGAATGGGTAGAGGTAGTCTTGTCTCAAGCCAAATAGTAACTACAGATATAAAATATAAAAGTTCATCTTATAAACTGATAACCCCAAGTTCATCTAGATATGTATGAAATGTCAATTTAAAATTAGAGCCTGCCTTTCTGAAGAAAAGCATTAAATTACCTGTAAGAACTTTATAATGACTGCGTATAATCACAAGGATATTTTTTCTACTGTCATGAGGAATATACCAGTCTGCAGCAAAAAATTACTAATAAAAATGAAATATACTGTCATTTAAAACCGCTGTAAATATAACTACTTATTATTGACAATTTTTAAACTTCTTAAACTCCTCAGAGAATAAACATTCCTTAAGCATATCCATCATACTAAAACTCAACATAAACTGTGTAGCGGCGATTCTCAATTTGTCTAAAGTAACAGCATAATTTGATAATTTTACATGGAAAACTGCACATTCAAATTTAGGTTCTCTTGCCTATACTTCTGCCATGGTTTTAATAACCATTTAGACGTTTTCTGATGAAAAAATAATTGATAAAAATTATATTGAGGCAAACGCGATAACCACGCAGACTTCCCGAGCAGCGCATAGAACCAACTTCCTTCTCTTTGGAGCCCTCCTTACTGCACAACTGGAAGCGCTAAACACATGGTAAAGTTAGTTTTATACCTAATAGTATATGCTAATTAAAAATAGATCCTCCATTTTAAACATATTCTGTTTCTTTTTGAATATTGCAATTGTTATATCGCTGCCTAAAACAAGCAATTTCTATAGGTTCTAAATAATTAGACATATTCACATTTTCATAATCATGGTCTGAAGATATTCTGCTCTTAAGACTAATCACAATGTTTGGAGAAAACACTTTCTGACGTACCAACATACCAGTAATATTGTAAAACCTAAGAGCAGGTTTTAAAATTTTTTTAAAAACTTTTTAATATAGGAGAGATGTAGAATTGTTTATTAATAACGTTTTCCTAAGGAAACCATTAAAGGTTCTGCCATGTTTAGACTGCAAAAGATTATTTACAATGTATCTTCACTTTATAAAGGATATTTTTCAAAGTATGAAATAACTTCTTTTATCTATCCAAACTATTGGCTATGTGAAAACTAAAATACAAAAGTTAGAAATGTATGGGTATTGTATGTCATTTTTTCTAGAATTTTGCATAAAGGACTCTAAGGGAAATGCAATGCAAGGGATGATTCAGACCCTTACGACACTTAGCCCCCTACAGTTTCTCTCTTCTGGGTCTCACAGAAGATCCTGAAGTGCTGGAGGACGGAGGGTGGGGCAGGCACGCAGTAAATCATTTCATAACGCCTCCTACTCAAGGCTTGCCGCATTGTGGCGGGGCAAAGGAAATAACCCTGACAGCAACCACAGCACTAATGAAGGACAACACTCTTGCACATACGGAGAATGAGGAGGAAAAAATAAATCATGCTTAACTTTGAAATAGGCTGTCTGATTTATTCAAGTAGAAACATAACCTTGCGAGCTTTTCTTTCATGTATTTCCACTTAAAATCTTGCAGTATAAACCTAGAATTCAAAGTTGCTGCGGTTGTTTTTACCATAGATACTCTTTAAATTTTCTATACAATTCTAGTATAGGCCAAGTGTGAGATTTTAAAACATATTTAACCTTTGTCTCTCGTTGTCTTCTTGACATCTGTTGCAATTAAAAGTGGATGTTTAAAATGGAGAATGGAGAGCTGTCAGATTCCTTCCCAAGACAGTGTAAATGAAGATGCAGCATAGCCCAGACATCTCCTGCCTCAGGAGATGACAACAGGTGATTTAAAGTCTATATCTGTTTATACCTGCATTACAGATAAACTAAATTAGCATGAGGAGCATCTTCTTGTGCTTTTAGTAACAAGGAGGTGAATCTAATGAGCTTTGTATCAGACGAAGGCAGCAGCATAAATGGTTGGAGAAGTCCAGTTATTCTGAGTTCCACTTCTCAAATTTTCTTTTTCTTTTAAAACTGATTCGCTTTTCACCAGGAGTATTTCTTGATTATATGTATACACAATTTCCATTTGCTCTCCTGGCATACCAACATACTAGAAATATGTAGAACATAAGAGCAGGCTTAAAGAATTTAGTATATAGGGAAACGAGTCAGAAAAGAATTACAGAGGAATCCATCAATTTCAAACCTTGTACATCAATGATATTCTAATATTTAATTAGATGAGGTAAACTACTATATTGTTGTAACAAATAATTCATATTATGATCAAAATTTAATTTTTTTATCTCCCAAGACATCTTTTGCCACACATGTGTAATTGGTAACGCACCAAGTCAATTAGTAGAGACTATATCTTTCTCAGTTTATTCAGAAATATGGTGTGTCTTTTCCTTTCTCTGACTTTTGAAATAAATTTCGGATGGAGAATACACTTTTGTCAAAGGAAAGTAAAACTAAATCAATAGAATAAGGATCTACATTTTAAAGAGTAATATTGCTCTCAAACATTAATTTCACATTTGCTTCCTCTGAACTCTGTAAATTCATACCATATACAAATTCTCTAATGAACATAACAAAGCTGGAAACATGACAAAAGAATCAATACTTCATTCAGAGGTTAATGGAAAGGAGGCAATGTTTTAAGGATGATGAGTCTTTTTCTGTGGGTTTTCTAACCTCCTTAACCTAAAACCAGTGCTCCTAGGTGGAGGCAGTTAGGAAAATGACTTTTACTCTGCAGGTGTTCCTTTTGGAAAGCTAACAGCATATCTCTTCTGACAGGTAAATTACTTTGAAATCGTTTTTGAACTCTATGATAGTGAAAAATATAGGCATCTTTAACTCTATGAATTCCACTTAGAGGTACCCTGTTACTTTTAAGAAGATATTTCTTCGACATGAGATCTAAGTAACAAATCTATGCGGGATATTTTTAATGAATAACCAACCTTTCACCTTTGAAATCCATCTTCATATTATATTGAAAGACAAATCTGTGTATTTTAAGATCTCTTTAGATTTAAAAGTATTTTCATGTAACATAGTAGTCTTGAAAATTTTTATACTTAAATGTCTTAGTTGTATTACTTCAGAAATTGTACAATATTATTTTTAATAAAAAGTAACTATTCCCTAGATTAATTTACTACATTACCAAACCATAAATACTATATATTCATTCTTTCATCCACTAGACAGACACAGGGGCTTCAAACATCACTTGAAAATTTTGAGTTTTCAGTATCTGCTCAATAACTAGTACACAGACTACATTTCTTTATATATGGCAACTATTAGCTAGCTAGAGTTTAAAATGGTATCAGCTAGGCTATGTCTCTGTTTTTCAGTTGTCAAAAATCTTCCATGTATTTTCTTTACTCTGACAATATGCAAAACAGTGAATTAATTTGTGCATATATTTGCATTTCTCATCTATCTAGAACTGCATTGAACTTTTCTATATTGTGAAATTTTTATCTCTGGTACATGAGTAAGTCTAATCAATATTCAACAGAGCAGGCATGAGAAGAGAATGCATGAATAGGTTATAACTAAAAATGTACAGAAATTTCTGTTAGCTTAATTCACCATAAAGTCACTAGATATAATTTGTTACAACTGCCTACCTTTTCTGTATACTTCAATCATATGAGAATATTTTAATAGACACATATATACATTCATTTATGTGTTGGTAGGTATTCACAAAGGTACTACTAGGTCAAACTAGATCAAAGTATCAGGGTTTTTTTGTTTTGCTTTGTGTTTTTCTCCTACTGAGCTTCATCCCAGCTCTATGTATGTATGTATGTATGCATGTATGTATGTCTTTATGTATGTATGTATGTATGTATGTATGTACTTATTGATAAGTATTCCTAAATTGTAAAGCTGGTGCTGAACTTGTAATCCTCCTGCTATAACCTTTGAAAGTGATGGTATGGCAAGAGTGTTCCCACAGGAGAAAGTGTCAAACTTAACCCAGAAGGAGAAACAACTGAGGTCCCTAGATTTCTTAAAATCCTTCATCTGTGTGTGGATATGTAAAATAAGACGCATACAGATGCTGAATACAGTAAGCTAAGATGAAGCTTCAAAGTACTAATAAGACATCACATACCATACATTTTAAATAACTTGGCTAAATTATGATGACATATTAGATGTATACAAATTAAATACAATTCCCTCATAGCCTTATTTAAAAGGAAAGTTCAAATTATATTGTACTAAGGCATCCATTTATTTTTCTATTTTCCCCTGTCATAACACTGAGTTTGGTTAAATTCTTATAAAGCTGTTTTAAGTAAATCATTTTATGAAAATGCTATGATTGTATCTTTAATAAAAGTATGACTTCAAGGAAATAGGTTTCTAACTTCCTTCCCCACAACAATGGTAACTATGGCAGCAATGGAGCGGAATAACAATCGCATTTTATTCCAACTACATTTACCTTGCTAATTAACATGTAATTACTATAAAAGAATTTCAGCTTTAAATATTTCGTTTCTTTAGATGTCCTTTTCGTAAAGTACTGACAGGCACTTTGACTTTGTTATTTCTGTGTGAGTGTGTTTGTGTGCCTCTGTGTGTGTTTTGTACATTGTCCTCTTACTATAATTGTTTTTTCAGCTCTCTAATTCACTTAGTTAATATGGAACTCCTTACGTGTATCAGACATGGTGAGCTTTTCTCATTGTTTCATTTTCCCTGGGAGGCAATGCAGTACTCTGCATTGAAGAATAATCAGTTGATTCCTAGAATTTATTAGCATTTGTACTCAAGAAGCCACTCACACACACGGAGAAATTCCAAAAGAGAACACATTTGATGTACAGCACACACACAAAAATGAAGTAAAAGCATGGAAGTTAAATATTGACGAAATATTGACGGAACAAAGCACAGTACTCACCTGGAATTAGCTGGGCCAGAAACAGGTGACTGTTTGGGGCGCTGAGGAGTGATATTATGACCAAAAAAGGAAGATGTTTCCATTTCATCTTTGTGCCTTCCTTGCATTCCACCCAGCCACTGGCACAGACTTGGGTTATCTAGGGAAAGAAGAGTATCCAAGTTACTTTTCTCAATGTTTAGTTGTGTAGAGGCAAATATTTTGAATGTTTTTGTGAAAAACTAGTTCAAATTGATTTAAAATGGCATTTTTCCAAAATCATAAAAGATAATTAAAATCAATATGATTTGTACAGAATATAGTTTACAATATGCAGTAGTGTCCACTTATCTGCTCCTCTGATGTTTGTGTCTGTTATCAAAGGTCAGCTGCGCTGGGAAACACGAGCCATGTCACAAGAAAGAGGATGTTTTGATAGAAAACATCAATTCATATGACTTTTACTATAGTACATTTTTATGTGTCCTATGCTAAAAAAAAAAAAAAAAAAAAAAAAAAAGTGTCCTATGCTGTGACTGGTTAGTAATATTTTCATTCCCGATTTATATAATTGGTATATATATGAAGGAAAAATGTATTAAGAATTTTGTAGTCAGTGGCATCCACTGGGCTCATAGAATATATACTCCACATGTAAACGGGGTGCTGCCGGACCTTTTCAGCACATGAGGCATTGATTCATTGTGAGAATTCGTTTTGACTGTGATACTAATCATAAACTATTCCTTGGTTTACAGTACCTTTTAAAGGGTGGTAGAAAATATTTTTCCATTTATTTCCTATCAATTTAGTTCTAATTGTTTCCTTTCGGACAAAACTCCTTCTTTTTAGCCTTCATTTAGTGAGTCTTTCCCAGTGGGTTATCAAGAGTCAGGGACTATGCTACCCGGGATTCAGCAGAAAACAACAGCAAATATTTTCTTTAAATCTGACTGCATAAACAGCTTGCAGTCTCTTTAATGACAGAAATTCACAAACCACTGAAAAAGAACTCAAAAGATGATGTAGTCTGAGCAAGGTAGTATGTAGCAGTCATGAGGTAGACAGAGAAATACCAGCTTCCTTTTAAACAGCAAAGCTTAGGAGCCTTGAGGCCTTTTGACTTGATCATGATTCTACCAAAGGGCAGAATCAAATCAATGGAAAGGTGCAAATGACTGATTGGTTTTATCTGGGAGACGACCATTTATATAGAAGAGGCATTCTGAGGTGCAGATCAGTATGTGATAAGTGCAGAGTAAGAAAATGAGTTAGAATGGATCCTGCGACTCAAAGTAACATGTATTTGTTTATTAGTATTCCATGGTTTGTATATAGAAACAGCAGAATGCATTATATTATTCACATAAATTGGAGTATACACATATATAATCCAATTGATGTGAATATTTTATACACACACACACACACACACACACACACACACATATGGTATATTGACATAATCAGTGCTCTGTGAGAGAAATTGCTTTTTGGCTGGCTGATAGAGTATTCCAGAATATAATGTGATATACAGTTGAGAACATAATACAGAGCAGGAAAAGGCAAGGAATGAGGAGTCACTGCTGAGTTTAATGGCAGCTGATATAGTTAAAATAATTTAGAAGATGAATCCGGTAGAAATGTGAAGGAAAAATTACCTTTGGGGAAGCTGTCAGAGCCTCTTTACGAACAGTGCAGTAGTTTGTAATGAATACGGACAAAGGTTACTGGCAGCGCCACAAGGTGAAGTGTTCTGCAGATATATTCCATTACACAGGTATACAGGATAGATTTCAAAGTTGGAAAGATGCAGAGTTTATTGTTCATTTAATTAAACATTGAGTAAAGACAGGTAAAGAAATGTAGTGCTAAATAAAGGATAGTTTGTCTCGAAAGACAATATAAAATTTTCTCATTCATTTTTGTGACCCTCAAAATGGCAACATTTAAAAAATTGTAGTTTTACCTGCACATGGAAATGTCAGTTTGTCTATTTGAGCTGAGCTGTCCTTGCTGTGCCGCTTATAGATTCAGTTACTTTTTCTTGTTTTCTTTTAGCAGACCTACAGAGTCCTACTGCTAGACAGCTATAATCCCTGGGTTTCCCCTGAGATATTTGGGGATTATTTTCAACCTAAAGAATTTTGTAAAAGCTTAGTATCTGGTCTAGAACTTTTTCTCAAATATTCCTGTTACTCTGGTCTAATATTTGTTTGTTTCTCTTGTCTTGAGACCTATGTTCCTCTAACACTACTTAGCCTGGCATTTCTTTCTTAAGTGACATTATAAACCAGCGTAACTTTCTGGTTTATCTGTATTAGGTGATAAATGACAGTGATTCGATTTACAGATAAGAACAAACCTAAATGAAAAGTTTTAATCTTCGATATGGATGATACAGTTTTTAGTTTGTCCAAAGGCTTTTTTTTTTTTTTCGGTACTAGGGATCGAACTCAGGACCTTGTGCTTGCCAGGCAAGCACTTATTCCACTGAGCTATATCCCCAGCCCTCCAAAGGCTTCTTTTCAGTGTTATTTACTGAGTATTTCTGCTTATAATCATATTCCTCAGTGAAATACTATGGATGAGTTCTTCCAGAGAGACCATGTATGTGTGCTGCATCTGTGGGCATTTATGCTTGACTGGGTTAGGATATCTTAGTGCACTCTCTTAATTTCTGTTTGTCTGAGAAATTTCTTGGTCTCCTCTCTCTAATGTTTGATTATTCTGTGCCCTAAATGCCAGAGTGTCTGCTTTGTAATAAACCATGGGTCTCTTATTTCTTACATGTGTAAGTAGTCTTATCTCAGCTCTTTGTAAATAAGTTAGTATCTGAAGCTTGAGGCTATTTACAACTTGCTTATTAATTAAAACTGTAAAAAGGTTATACTTGTTAAATGATAATACTGTATTTACTGAAATTCTTATTCTCATATCAGTTATTAATTATATTCTAACTGTGGCTAATTACCAGTTACTTTTAGCTCATTTATGTCAGATAGCCACTAATAAAATAAGGGTTCTTATCAAGCATGTAGATTCTTATTTGAAAATGAATACATAATCATGAGAAAATCAACAGAAAGTATAAGCATTTACATTTTAGTTGATTGAATGCCTCAAGGTTATACTATTCAATAGGCACACTTTTGCAAATTTTCATAATCCTTTCAGATGAATGTCAATCACACAAATTTTCAGTTATCTGGGCATAGTTTTGTGAATGTAATACAAATTGTCTAATAATATAGCATAATTTAAAGGTAGCAACCATACATCTGAACTTGCCACTGGATTATGTATATATCAATTATTATATACCACTTCAATGCCTGGAAGTTTTCTCTTTTTTTAAATTCATTAGTTTTTAGAGCAGATTTTGCTTACCAGCCAAATTGACTGGAAGCTTCAGTAGTTTTTCACCTATTCCTGTTTCCCCACAGGTGTGTGTTCTTTGTATTATTTTTTAAATTCTCTTTAAAATAAAAAAGCTACATTTGCACACAAAATGCTACATTTGCTACAGTGGATAAACCTAAAAGGACACACTATTATTACTCAAAGTCCACAGTTTACACTAAGGCTCATGCTGCTGTACATTTTATGCCTTTGAACAAATGTATATGATACCTACCCACCGCGACAGGACCACACAGAGCCACTGTGCTGACTAAAAATGTCTCTGTGCCTCACGTTTCAACCCCCCCTTTTTCCCCACCATCCTCGACTGTTTCATTGTTTTCATAGTTTTTCCTGTTACATAATATCATCTAATTGTAATCAGACAATTTGCAACTTTTATAAGTTGGATTTTTTTCAACCAGTAATATGCATTTATATTTCCTCAAGAAATGTTTTTCATGAATTAATAGCTAATCTTTTCAGTACTGAACTACATCCTTTTGTCTAGATGTACTACATTTAATTTATACATTTACTAACTGAGGAACACTTTGGTTATTTTCAAGTTTTGCCAAATATGAATAAAACTGCTACGAATAAACACACACACACATATATGTGTGTGTGCATGTGCCTGTGCTTATGCACGTTTTTATGTGGATATAAGTTTGCAAGTCATATGATTAAATAATAGTAATGTAATTGCTGGGTCATATGGCAAGATTTAGTGTAATAATTGTACTAGTATAATAAAAAATGGCTGAATATTTTCCAAATTGCTCTGTATTTTGAATCTTCTCCTGGAAAACAAAATCTCTTGGTGCACATCCACACACGCAGTTGTTATTATCAGTTTTCTAGTTTGGAGACATTCTAGCAAAGGTTAGTGACATGTACCATTTTACATGTACATCACCGTGATTGAATATGACATGGAGCCTCTGTGCGTTGCCTCATTTGCCATCCGGTTTCTTTGATGAAGTAACTATTAAGTCTTTGGTTTATTTATTTCCTCACTGATGATAAGTTTTAAGAAGTTTATGATTTCTTTATATATGTTTGTATACTTTGGATAAAGTCTTTCTCATATATGCCTCTTGTAAATATTTCATTCATGTTTCTGACATCTCTTCACTCTCCTGATAGTAGCCCTCACAGAGCAGAAATAATTAGTATTAATGAAGTCTTGCATGTCAATTCTTTTTGGTACCTTGAAATTATAATTTCCAGGAGTCCATGCTCAGTATCAAAGTACTTCCAGTTAGGGTATAACTATTGCAAAAACACTAGCCCCTTATTTAAAGTCACATCTTTTAACAATTTCACTGCAAGAAAATTGATTGTAGTGGGAAAGTAATATAACTGGATGTAAATGCTGAATATTAAAATGCAGTGAATTGAGAAAATGAAGCAGTACCCTGGAAATGTGACACTGTTGCCCACATGTGCCACGCAGATTATCATTTATTACTGGTGAACTAAGAAGGTGTGCACCTACAGCCTTGAATTCAGTAAAGTAACTTTACACGTGAACATGTTTATTCATAAATACTCAGGAAAGCTGAGGACAGAGGATCAGAAGTTCAAGCCCAACCTGGTCAACTTAGTAAGACCCTGTCTCAAAAGAAAACAAAAAGAAATAGCTGAATCTATAGTTCAGTAGAAGAATATCCTTAGGCGCAATTCCTAGCACTGAATAGGAGAATACATTTTGTATAGGTTAAGAGAACACATACATTTCCTACACTTCATATACTATACATGCACTTCAGACTTTTTGATGCTTATCTTTTTCACGTTTAGAAGGACAAACACTAACTAGGTTTTCCCTTATATTACCTAAAAATTATTTCCCTTTAAATTAGAGTATACTAATCTAATTTCTTTTTGAGTTGAATATAAAAATTGACCGGCAGTGTTAAATCATTCTGGAATCTTGTATTTCCAGCCTTCAGATCTTATTTGGGTACTTTTATTTATTTGCTTATTTTTTATTTCAACTAGTACATGTTTATAGAACGTAACGACCACAGTCCGCAGGGGGCGTTGGTATCTGTACCTAACGCACCTTATTCTCTTCTTCTTCCCCTCCCCTCCTTCCTTGTATCTCGTGGCTCCCTTCCCTTTCACGAAAGACCTACATCACCATTCACTACTGTCTCTCTTTTATTTTGCTCTTCATTTTTATTTGGGGCTTTTTATAATAGACAAACCATGTGATTTTAAAGGTTGCATTTCTGACGTTTCATTTAATCTTATAGGCTCAAGGTGGATCATTTTCTGACAAATTACTTAGATTTATTCTTCTTTGTGGCAGTGTAGTGCTCCATCCTGGATAAGTCTCACAATTTCTTCATCCACTTATCTGTTGATGGACACATAAGCCATTTCCCAGATTTGGCTATCATGAGTCGTGCTGCTGTAAATATGGATATGCATTTATAATTTCATACAACATTTTTAACTCTTTCAGGAAGATACATAGAGCAGGTATTTTGGGTATCTTTAAATGTCAGATCATGTTAGTCAAAAGTTGAGACTGTTGGAAATATTTAACAAAGCAACAAACTGTTGATACCTCTCTCTAGTCTTTGATAAAGGAAGTAATCATGACTAGTTGAATAATTGGTCTAAATTTTTTTGAGAGATGGATGATTAGGAAAGACCATCCTGGACTTTTCATATAAAAAGTGAGTTTAACAGTAGCCTATATACAAGGAAAAGATATATTGTCCTCTTTCCAAGCAAGATGGCCTAAACTACTGCCTATCCAAAGAGGACTGTATGACATGGGCTCACAAAAGGAAAAATCAATCCAGAATCGAAGTTGTTGATTTAAATAATTTTTTGTGATTTACTGGATTTTTTAGGTATATAAAAATGTGTGGAATAACAGAGAGGTGTAGTTAGATGACTAATAAATGTATTTGTACAGTTAATCTATGAAAAGATCTAGTCCAGGCAGGAAGACTCAAACAGATATGAAGCAAATATACCCTTTTCATGTTGGATTGCAAGATGGTTTTGTATACATAAGTGACAAGCTAAGACAGGATGACATTGGCACTGAGAGTAATTAGTCTGAAACTGGGAAGAAGATACAGCATAAGCTGGACTATAAAGGGATTGCTGAAGTCACAAAACTTCCATATAAAGAAAAGACAGTGAGTGGCTGTGCAATACATGTGCAAAAATTAAAACTAAAATAGAAGGGTCAGATAAACAGATAAAAATAAACAATATGTGATGCTCATATAGCATTTTACACTTCACCCACATATTAGCCCATTAGACAAAATTATATTACACAGTGAATAATGAAATATTATCTTTAAAGTGATGTACAGGTACAGGGTATATAAAATGTTGTCTTCCTGAAAACATATAGTTTGTGCACAGATGAACTGGAGTGAAGGGAACTGTCTTTCTCACAATGCTGCCAAAATGCTAGAAAATTAGAAGTTCACTGGGGCAAGATTTTTCTTATCAGAGCTATGGTAATTTATTAGAAGATGATGTTCTGTAACTATTGTGTAATTTTACGATTAGACTGACTCAATATAAAGAAGTTATGTAGAGGATTATTAGAAGACTCTAGTACATATGGTGATAGAATCACCCATATAAGTCCAATAGATAAACAATAACAAAAATAAAGATAAAAGGCACTACAAAGGTAAGACCGCAGTTAGGTGATGGATAGAGAACTGGAGGAAAACATTACATTTGGAGTAATGTTTCTGAAACTTCATACTAGGAAATGGGAAGCTTAGTATGAGTTGCATGTGTGTGTGTGATTTTTATAAGTGGTTGAGTGGTCTTGTACTTTAACCTTCTCCAAAGTAATAAGGTGTGTTTAACTCCATAGTTAATGTTATTAAGCATTTATAGTTAATGCTACTAAGCTACTCAACATTTGCTTTCCTTAATTGTACGTACGTTTCACTTGAAATAACAAGAAATTAGAAGTTCATGATGCTTACAGGTAGAGAACAAAAGCTTTCAAAGTGACAAAGCAAACTGAACAAACTGCCGCCAAACTCCTGTTAAATTACTACTTTGTCACACTCCCTATGAAGTGTGTATTATTGAAAACACCATCACACCTCCTGCAAAGTGTATTATTTGAGAGTATATATGTAGAAAGACAGAGTACTTAGAGCATACTTTGGGGAATAAATAGGGTAAAATGTTTTATTTCTTTGCGCATGTTAAGAACAACTACCTTCTAATTTATTTACATTGCATTTGAGTTAATACCACATATTATTACAGAACTCCTTCCCATAGAGGCAGTCAAATGTTATACATTTGGAAAATGCTTGAGTTATCCTAAGCAGCAAATTATTATATATCCTAAAATCAACACGTCATTATTAACTTTCTAACTTCATTTATATACTTAGAGAATTTTAAGAAGAGGAAATAATACTAAGAGCAAAGTACTATTTTGAAAATTTGCACTTCAAACCTGCAAATAGAACAGAAAGTACAGCGGAGATGGCAGGACAAAGGCTAATCTGGAAACCTGAGTCACACGGGGAAGCAAGTAGCAAAAACACGGGCGTTAGCAGGATTCTGTCAATTGTCATCCACTTCTAAAGATTCCAGGCATGTAGGCGCCATTACATTACTGTTCATGCAGTTGCTTCACTTAGGCATAATATGGCCCCTCTTTTTAAACCATGGTTATATTAATTTCACAGCTAATTAATTTTGTCATATTTCCAGGAAACATAGCATTTAAAACATACTATGAGGAAATTCAGAACAAGGATAAATCTCAGTCATTAGAGAAAGAATGGGGCAGTTGAGACTCATGTTCCATGTCCACAACATACTAAAACAGACCATCAAGTGTAAGGAGTCAAGGAACCTTTGTGCTACAGTATCTGTTAACCTTTTTCAAAACTCTATCCGTAAGTCCCATGTAGACAAGTACATAGAAGACAAAGCAGAGTAATTTAAATCACACCTCTTAGAATCTTATTCTCTAACTTATGCCCAACTCAGAAATATTACCCATATTGTCCATATTAATATTAACCATACAGGTAATACTAAAACTTTGGATCTGCTATTATTCAGTAAGACCCCAAATTTTGAACTTCTGGCTGCTTTGTCCATTTCACTAATTAAAGGGCATAGAAACAATTGGTCATTCATTTCAATAAGAAAAAACATGAAAATAAACAAATAAATAATGAAACTCACCGTCCTGTTGTGTTTACTATAGATTTTACTGTGTTAAAATTTTGGGAAAATTATCATACATAAAAGTCAAATAATGATTTTATTGCTAGAAAAATAACTGGATGCATTAGATGTCTCTTCAAGCATTTCACAGGGAGTATTCAAAATACTGATTGACATCTTCAAATAAAATACTGTGAGAAGCCCAAAGAGACAAACTAGGATTCACTAAACTTGTGCTTCATGTTTGGGTGAAGCTTTCTTCCCATCAGTGGTTTAAACTGATGATAGCAAAATTAGGTATTTCTAACATACTGCATTCCTAGAATGCATATATGAATTTCAAGATTAAAATATAAAATCAATAAGAGAGGAGGATAGTTGTCAACTGCTGAATAAACTACATTATCAAAATGATGGAAAAGCAGCTACGTATAAAAATAAACCTAATGTTCCATCCACAGGGCATGACGAAGATAAACACTAGTTGCTCTAGTGTAGCCGCCATAATCATTAGAGAATCAATGGCAGATTAAACTGCACAAATCCTTCGGGGAAGAACGAGGGGGGAAAAAGCGCAGCAGTAAATGCAAAGAGGTTCAAATCAATTTTTCACCCTAAACGTAGTGAGGTTCGTTAGTATTGCTACCATAAAGTATTGCTAACATAAACACATAAAGGTAAACACAGCAAAATGAAGATTTTTATCTTTTTCTCACCTTAATTGCAGGGTTGCCACAGGCAGAGCTAGTTTTTTGACTTGCGAAGAATTGATAGCGTTTATGTATTAATAAATATGTTTTAAGAATAAAAGCATTTAAAAGAGGATCAGATTAAGTCAAAATACAATCTACCAGAATTTTTTCTCTTCTTTTGTTCTTAGTTTTAGTTAAAATAACAAATGTCTACACCCAACATTTTATTTCCAGAACAAATGTTCAAATTTACAAAGATGGTTCTTTAAAATTCCCTCATGTATATCCAGACAAAAAGAAAGCAATTTTCAAACAAAAGCAGTTTTCACAATGCTGTGCTCATACTAGTTCAGTCAGATGAATTCTATGCTCACTTGACCTTCAATCATATTGTTCACCATTTTGATGAAAATTAGCGGGACATCTGACGTTGGGTCAGTCTCACTGAAAATGAATCCAGTTGTGGACACAATTTTGTGAACAATACCATCTTTCAAATAAGGTAACAGGCAAATGCACATCAATAGCCTCAATGTCCTGATAAGCATTGTCTTATAGTAATTAGATTTATTTGACTACTAGTGAGAAATAGAAGATGTCTGGACATTGGCTTGGTCAAAAAAAAAGTTACACGTAAAGCTTAACACCAAGACAAGCAGAAATACGGAGTTGCAGAGAGGCGGGAAAAGAAAGAACCCAGACTGAGAGACACAACAGTGGGTGTAGTGCCCACACTCTGCTGACAGTCCCTAAACTACCAAATGCTTAAATGCAGACATGTTAGTTTTGTCATCTCCACAACATTCTCTGCTTTCACAGAGCAATGCATTGATCATTCTCTTGTGTTTAACCAAAAATAGTGTCCAGTGAATTATTTTTCACTTTAGAAATCAAAACTCAAAGTCAGCTCCAAGTTAAAGATGAAAAATGTCAATATTGGTACTTTACATTTTAATAAACACAGATGTTTGATGAGGTCTCAAAAAATACTTTGCATGGGAAATGATGTCAGCTTTGGAATAATTTCTCTGTAAGCAAAACAAGACAGCAAGTTGTGGTGTTACATGTCTCTAATCCCAGTATTCTGGGCAACTAAGGAAGGAAGACCGAAGTTCAATCCTAACAAGGGCAATTTAGCAAGACTCTGCCCCCCTAGATTAAAAAAGACTCAGGATAAAGTTCAGAACAAAAGTCCTGGGTTCAATTCAATCCATAGTACCACCAAAAGTTTCAAACAAATACATACGGTATACACAAAAGTAACCATATCCACGTACCTATGCTTTGTTTCTTTTGTAGACTTTCTTTGAGAACTTACTGCATTTATTGTAAGACACAAAAATGAATCAGGAAGTCCCTGTTCAAAGCAGCTTGGGAGGGGAATATGACCCAGGTAAAATAAATAAGCATGGTAATTTCTGTGACAAAATTTAAAGAATGCAGTGCAGTGAGATCAAAGCGACAGCAGAGTAACCAGACTCTGAAAAAGTGGAAAATACTTATCAAAGAAGTGAACATTTGAAATTGAATTGAAGAAACATTAGTTTTTAGATTGAACCAAACAAATACAGGATTAGAGAAAAAGGGAATGTGAAACTAAAGCACTGATTGTGTGCAGGTTTAGAGGGAAGTCTTTTCTGTGTAAAAACAGTGACTGATTGCATTTTGATGGGATTTCAGGTGACACATATATGAGAGGCTGTGACTCACAATGAAGTTGAAGAAAGAAGTGATGCCAGAATTTAGAGGGCTTTAGACACACCATGTATTTAAACTGAAGGAGAATTGAACAAATGCAATTTCTTAGACAAAAACTGTGAAACATGGCCAGGTATAGTGATGAGGTCCATAAACCAGCATGCAGGAAGCTGAAGCAGGAAAATCACTGCAAGTTCAAGGCCAGCCTGCGATGCAAAGTGAATTCAAGGCCAGTCTGAATTTCATAGTGCAACCCTGTCTCATAAAGACAGCAACAGCAAATTGTGGAGTACAAGGAAGGAAATGATGGAAAGTCGTGAGATCGCACAGGTCTCTATTACAATATTCTGCAATTCTATTATCATGTAGCAAAGCCTTATTATTTGTTGAATTAATGTACAGTTGAATTAACACAGTAATATGCAACTGAACTAATGCACTTGCAGAGGAGACAGAAGGGTAGACAAGAAATTTATAATATTTATAAAACCCATATGTCTCTGTAGGTTGCCTTTACATTAGGCAAGAGCACACGGTGGTAAAAGAACATGAATGTTTACTAAACATTATATATAACAATATAAATGAAACAAAATGTGCTGGATTTTTTTCTTGCTTTCATGCTCTGCACAAATTTATTTCAAGCACTCTGCTTCAAATTTGCATGGAAACCCAAAATTAATTCAATTCTATTGGGAAAGGAGTCACAGTATCATTTAAAATGAATGTGGCACTTAAATTAAAATCTGTTACTTGGCGTTTTATTTTTTTAGTGTCTACGTAACTGGTTTTATAGTTATTTTTATTAAAGCATAATATTAATTAGTAAGCTATGAGATTACAGATTAATACTTGAATGAGCTGCATAGTTTTAGATTGCTTGAGAGCAAATAGGTCTAGAGATATCATCATCCAAAATGCACCGATAACCTAGTCAATCTTAGCAATTGCCTTCACTTGTGTTGGGTCAGTTTATGAAGATATGGCAGCTGCGAGAGGACAAAAGGAATGAGCTTTACACCTCAGACTGACTATTAATAATGCTCTAGCAAGAGAGACATTAATGAAGTAACCAAAAGCAAGTGAAAAGTAATTTTCATATGTCAACATGCATAGAACTAAAACAAAAAATTCACACACAAAAGGCTGTGCATGAAAAGTGGTTAAAAAAAAAATTCTGCGGCTTGCAGTGTATTGCATTCATTCCTCAAAGCAAGGGTTTTTGAAAGGCATTTAGCTTTAAACCACTCAGCGTTCCTTTGAATGTCCTCAGCAGGACCAGAAATAGAGGATTCAATTTTCCAAGATAATTGTGTCAGATAACTGTCTCATGCCTTTTCAGGGCAAATCTGATAAACACCTAATTACCAGCCAAGTGATTTTAGAGGTGCACATCCGAGCGGGTGAGCAGGCTACCGGGGAAGGACTGGTCACCCAGTGCATGAGGAGGGTAATGCAGCTGGATTGCAAATTCATTTCATTTATTTGGCCAATGAAACCTCACAACATATCTGAGGAATAATTTGTTACTTCAACCAGAGGGTAATTTTAACAAAAAAATCAGTAATACCCACACAAATAACTTCTCACCACAATCTCTCTAAAGCAATCTATTGAAAAACATAGGTTTAGTTGGAATTTGGGGTAGTTTGTTTTCTTTGGGCAAATTTGTTGAGATGGTATTGATGGTGTCTATTGTGATAGCAAAAGGAAAAGAGAAGTAGTTTTTATATTAGATGTTAGAGGTCAGTTTTCAGAACGGGCCAAATATACATAGTTACTCACTTTTAATGGCACTGTATGTTTTGCTGGACTCTTGAGTACTTGTGAATGTTGTTCCCTATTGTATCACTGGGCCTTCCCCATGATATCCCACTATTTCATGTGGTCATACATGATGGACCATTGCTATGCTGTCTTCCTTATGTTGTGGTTTGGATGCATGTCCATCAGTGTCCCCTGTACTAGAGAGTTAATCCCCAGAAATGTGCTAGTAGGAGCTTTTAAGAAACTTTGAGGGGCTAGATCCCATGGTAGGATTTTAGCTCATGTGGGCATACTTCATTCTTTTAGGACTCCAAGGTAGTTCTTGAGAGATGACTGGTATAAAAGCTTGAGTTTGGCTCTACTCACTTACTCCAAATAGTCGCCCTCACTACCACCCGCGGTTCTCACTAAAGGTTAAAATGAGTGCTCTACCCACCCCCTACCCGCCTGCCGTACTCACGTACATACTCTGTCAATCACCGTGGGGCTCTGGACCTCTGCAAGCGTGAGCTCAGTAGGCCTCAGTAACTCATAAGCAGCCTGTCCCAGGTATGTCATGGCAGTAACACCACCAACTGTCTCTTATTTTGCTGAAATCATATTTGCTTTAAGAATTTTCACAGATTCAGTCTGGTCAAAATACCAATTTAGAAATTGATTTTTTTAACTTATTGAATAATTAGCAGCTGGTAGACACAGATAGTACTCTCAGATCATATTAGCATTTCCTTAATGTTAAATAGCTCCCCAATCAAATCTCTCATTTCATAAGATTTCTTTAGTCATGTTAATTTTGTGTTACATGTCAGTATAGTTTTGAATAAGACTAGAAGTCATATCAACTATTGTACTGTTTTATGATTTGTTATACATTTAATTCTTGCTTTCATTTTTTTCTTTTTCACCAGTGATACAAAACAATACTTTATGGTATTAGTTCTAGCTGTTATCCGTTGAGACTCTGATAAGTCATAAAAGGAACAGAAGCCACAGGTCCACTCAGCAGTTTCACCCGATGAAAGACACAGTAACTGCAATTACTGGCAAGTGAGTGACTGGCAAGCTGTGACTGACATTAATTTCCTGTTAAAATAATTTTTAAAAATGGGACAGAAATGTGTCTTTATTCAGAGATCAAGTGTAGCAGTAACCATTACTCTCACAGCAATATCATTGCTTAGACTCAAAAATAATTTCATGAAATCCTTCATATATATATGAAGGATTTCATGAAATACATATATAATATATATTATTTTTATATGTGTGCTGCCATATATATATTATATATATATATGCTTCTTCAAATATTAATAATATGTACCTATTATCATATCATTTTGTAAAATCCCAAAGCTTTGTTTCTCCTCTGTCCTGTCCGCTTCAGGGTAGCATTCAATTTTGATGTAAGCTATAGCTTTTATTTGTTTTGCTAAGACTTCAACTCACTCATGAGTTCTCATTCACGAGATGGTATCCTTTGGACATCTTGATTCATGAATCTAAGCCATTTTTGCATAGATCAATCATGAATGACTCTTCTGTCCTCACCACCACAATCTGTAAAAGTGCTCAGTTTGCACTAATGGATAGTGTAACCTGTGAACCCATCATCCTACTGCCAATTGTGTCAACCCTGTGACCCCTGAGCAGCCATCTTCAAATTCCTGCCCTCTGGGGACATAGTACCTTTGATACCCTGCCACACAGATTTCTGTCATTAGAACACTTGTGGCACCTATCTTTATTCATAGCAGCATTATTATATGTTTCAAAGATAGAAATGCTGATAACTCAATTATTATGAGAAAGAAACATTGATGAAGAATAATACATGGAAATGTGCTCCTGAATCACATTAATGTTTAAAAATGTATCATTTTCCTAAGTCCCTTTTATTTATTATAGCACCATTACATTAAGATCTATCAAAATTTCTTCTATAAAAGTGCTCACTGTTTGAGCTCAGATTCCCATGACTTCTCTCGCTGTTTACAGGCAACATTACCCTTAACATACATTTAGCATATTTATTGTTAATTTTATCATTGATATTTGATTTTAATAACTATCATTAAAACATGCAGATATACAAATACAGTGGAGTCTAAAAACGCTCAGAATGTCCTTACATGCTTAGTCCTTACATGCTGGGAATATTGAAAACCTGTACAATTTTAGTATATGAAAACAAAGATTTCCTTTTTATATTAGGGTTAATACATCTTAAATTTCTTAAAACAAATGTGTTACTGTAAGTAAATGATAGGAAAACAATCCATAAATTAATATTCTTAATATTTATACTGGTAATAAAAACAAACAAATTCAAAACAATCCATCCATAATATAAATACTACTATATTGAAAATTGAAAAATTAACATTTGGTAAATCAATTGCCTTAATAGGCTTTAAATTACCTACAGAATACGAATGTTTTCTTCATTTGATTTTCTGGTTAGCTTAAGTTAAAAATATCACAGAGAGACACAAGATAAACACAAATGTAGTTAACATATTTTAAGACATCATATAATTAATGGATTGTCAGAAAAAATGAAACTTCAGTTTTTATTTTTCACTTGCTGCATTATAGAGCTATCTTCAATTGAAAGCTTTAAATTGGATTGGCTATGATGTTATCTTCTAAAAAATAAATATAGGTTTAGCTGTATGCATTTTTTACTTCTACCTAAAGCTTCTTTAATTAATTATTTTTCAATGAAAATGAATTTTGATAAACATAGCAATTTAAGGAGCTGAAAACCTGAAAATTATTCTAAATGGCTTTTAATTTCTAAAATGAATTTCCCCTCATTCTATCTGTTCAGGTGCACATGCACCAGCACAGCCCCTCCTGGGAGAAGAGGCATCTAATTGAACATCTATTTTACAGCTATAAGACACGTTTGTCATAATCAGAATGTTGAATATTTACAAATGTGGAAGTGGCTATGCAATAAAAAACTCAGAGGACTTAAAAGCAAGCAGAGTCTTTAAGCTAACTCACATTTACGTGGTATACATATAATATAATATTGACCAATTAGTCTAGTTATGGTCAAATAACTAGGCAAGTTGCTCATCCTTACAAAATATATAAAGCTGTGTATGTTTCCTAATACTGACCGTCCTTGGTATGCAGTACACTGACATAAACGTCATTACCAGCTGGTCATTTGGAAACACAGGTTACACGTTCCCATACAGATTTGTTTAGTCTTTGGTATACAAGTCTTGAGTCCTTTGAATTTTGTGGCCATAATAATTATAAGTCTTTCAGTTTCTCCTGATGCAGTGTTTATTTAAATTTTGACATGGCTCATGGCATTAAACTTTTCTGGCCCTGAACCAATTTAATTTTAAGCCTCATCATTATATATCTGTCATTATTTGTATTTCTCTACTTTTGCTCTGACGTACTAAGACACAGTATGAGATAAATTGTAGATCTGTGGCTGAGAGCAGGAGGATGACACTGCTTCATGACTCTCTACTCAGCAGTTCAGATAAATGGGAAAGGAAAGGTTGCCGGTCAGAGGCAGATTTTGTGCTTAGGTTGCACAACCAATGCTTACGACAACTGAGTAGACAAATTTCAATGAATTTTTATTCATTAAATCACCTTTCTGAATAAATAAAGAAAATCTATCTGCTATTTTTGACATCATGAACAGGACCATAGTCATGTACATGTTTGTTATGGTTTGTGTCTAGATGTCCAGACAAAGGTAGAACTTTTCAGAGGTGAGTAGACCTGGAGTGGGTGATGCTGGGATCAAGGATGTGTGATGACTAAATTAGTCCACTGATAGATATGGCATAGTTCTGTTTGTCAATAATAGGAAGCGCACCCTGGGTGTGAATGGTACCAGCCCTAGAGGCATGTAGTCTCAATGGGGTATAAGGGACAGAAAGAGGACTACTGCCTTCACTTGCTGCTTGCTGATTGATATTTTGCTGCCTTGCTGCCTTCTGCTTTCTGCCTGAAATTAACTGTTTTTCCTCTGCAATGCCTCTCTGTCATACCAACCTGCCTTGCAGATAGCCAACTATGAACTGAAACCTCTATAAACTATGAGCTGAAATAAAACTTTCCTCTTTTAACTTCAGGTGTTGGTATTTCTTTCTCAGCAACAAGAAAATTCACTAAGACAGAGGTGGGAGTCATTGTTTTGACTATACCTGACCATGTGGTTCAGGAGCCTTTGGAACAGGCTTATGGGAAAAGTTTGGAGATGCAGGCTGAAGAAGCAACCCTGGAATACTTTAAGACATACTTAATTGGAGATTCCAGTCAGTGTTAAGAAAACCAGAATGCTGATAGAAATACTGCTGATAAGACCAGACCTGAGCTATTTCTGCTGGAAAGGACTGTCTTCCTTTTTAGATGCCATCTAATATGAGTTACACCTTGACAGAAAGTTTATCTGCATTTTGCTCATGTCCAGAGACTTTTACTGAGATGACATTAAGGAAGGTGGACTAATCTTGCAGAAGAAATTTCAAGACAGTCGAACGTTAGGGTGGTTAGGGGCTTTTAGAAAGATCTATATTGAGAATCAAAAGCAAATAGCCTAGGGCTGGGGATATAGCTCAGTGGAATAAGCGCCTGCCTAGCAAGCACAGGGTCCTGAGTTCGATCCCCAGTACCGCCAAAAAAAAAAAAAAAAAAAGAAAAGAAAAAAAAATCAGAAAAGCAAATAGCCCAGCAGAATGATTTCAACTTTCTGATTTGGGCCAGAAAAGAAGTTCCTGTAAAACTGAAAACTGCAAAGGTAGAGCAGAGGAGACCTTCATTGTTGAGAATGAATAAGACAATGGAAAAGATGAATGAGGACGTAGAAAACAAAACAACAAACCCCCCCCCCCGAATCCAGCCTTTAAAGCCTCAAGGTTGCAAAGGTGAATGAATCTGTTTTAAGATCAGAGCCCCAGAGCACCAGGTTCTACAGTGAGGGTAACTTAGTGAAGTTCTTCACAGGAATTTAGTTCAGTGTGCTCAGAGGTCCAGGCACTTAATCCCTATAGCCAAGAGGCAAGAAAACATGGCTACTCCTCCATCTGGTGGCAGATTTTGGCACCATCTACTGGGTGCTGATTTTAGGCATATGTAGAATGTAAGAGGTCAGCAAGGGTTCCACCTAGATTTAGCAGACCTGGAAGGTCAGGCAGTATGCTCATGAGTGGCAGTTTGTGAAGCTGTTAATGTGAAGCCAAAGGTTCGGGAGTGGCTCTAGAATACTGGAGAAGCTCAGAGCATGAATAATCTGAGGAAACTGCAAGAAATGAGCAAAGCCAGCAGAAGAGAAAGGACATGGGAGCTACAACCAGCAAGAGTGATGTAGGAGCAGAGCCATCCAAACATTGAGCCGTTCACAACTTGTCACAGATTGGTGGTGAGGCTGGACATGGAGTTACAGGATTTGATGTTTGCCCTGATTGATTTCGCGCTTGCTTTGGTCCCTTTCCTTTCTATCCCCCTACGTGGAATGAGAATGTTTACCATGTATCACTGCATGCGGGAAGTGTTTGCTTTCAGGTGTAGACTGGCTCACAGCTAAGCGTTTGGCTTAAATCTCAGAGAAGAATTTAGACTGGGACTTTCCAACAATGCTGAAACTATAAGGACTTTGGCAACTCTGGGAGATGGACTAAAGGTCTTTTGCATAGAGAGATGTGCATAACTCTTTTGAGGGGCTAAAGAAGGAATGTGAAGGCTTATGTGTAGGTGTCTCCCAAAGCTTAGGTAGGGCTTTTCAAAGGTTCCTGGATCTAGAAGGTATGATACTGGAATTAAGTGTGTGATGCTAGTGTCAAGAGTATGTGATTACTAAATCAGTCCACTGATTGGTTTGATATAGTTCTGGGTGTCAATAATGGGAAAATCCACCCTGTGTATGAGTGCTACCCACCCTAAGGATATGTAACCTGGATAGAATACAAGGGACAGTGCTGCTGCTTTCAGCTGATGCCTCCACTTCCTTCTTTGCTGCTGCCTTGATTCCCTCCTTTGTTATCTTGCTGCCTTCTGCCTGCCATGAACTATTTTCCTTATGTGATGATGCTCTGCTGTGCCACGCTGTCTTGGAGCCAGACAAGTATGAACTAAAGCCCATAGAAACTGTCAGCTTCAATAAACCTTTCTTGTTTTAACTTTGGATATTGAGTATTTTCCCTCAGCAATGAGAAAATTAATTAAGACAATGGCTAAACTGAACAAATCAGCAAGGATTCTTGAATAAATGTAAGAGAATATATTTGTAATGACGTTAGCATATATTTTGACAAGACAAAAAAACCACACTAATAATAAAAGAAAACTTGAGAATGACACCAAATTAAAATATCTTTCTTCAAAAGATCATAGTAAGAGAATGAGGACAAGGTATATATGAAAAGAAATATGTGTGTAATTGATATTCAACCAAAGCTTTTACCTTGAATAGACAAAATTTTCCTATTCAGTAATAAAAAGCTCAACCATACTCCCCAGCAAGAAGTAAGAAAATATGCAGAGCAAACATTTTACTGATGAAAATATATGGTTGATAAAAAGCATATATTAAAAATTCATCGTTATGAGTCCTTATAAAAATGTAGATTAAAACACAATGCTGTAGCATTACCTATACATTAGAATGACTATAATTTAAAATTAGGGAGTATCTAGCACCTATGTAGCTGTGTGCTTTTAAAGTCTGTTTTGTGCAGAGATTTGTTATTTTAGAATTACTGGAAGAGATGCCTAATGTAATGAAATCAAGATTTCATGCTAGACACAGTCACTTTCTGTGTTTTATCTCCTAGTATTAGAACACTGGTGTAACAATCATGGTAAAATGACTACAGCCTGATTCTGAATCAATAAGTCATCCTGGATTAAGTCAAGGATTTAGTATCTTTTGACTCTGGATGAAACCTTTTCTATTAGTACTTAATTAATGATTTTTTAAAAACACAAAAACATTTGATATCCAGTGGTTAATTTGCAGTTATTATATATCTGTAGTTGAAATTAAAAATTGTTAAATATTTTACCAATTGATAAAAGCCCCAATTTAAGTACAGAAGTCATGTCTATCTGTATCATTCAGATGCACCTGGCCATGGATGACTATACTTAAGGACAAGATCTGATGAATTTAGAAGCTTCATCTTCAGCATTTATCCAGGGAAGTAAAGAGCCAAGTATGACAAGCATGATTCAGTAACATATCCAGTAATTAGGAGGAAACGATGAGACTGAAGTAATATGTGGAATACCACTGAACTCTGATTCAGAACCCAGAAACAAAACCCTGGGAGAGAGGTCTTTTGGTAATAATTGTGAACATCTGTGATGTCCATCAGATCATATCTGTTCTTTTTGTCAGGAAGGGGCACAGATCTCTGACAAACACAGGTTCAAAGTATGCACGTGAAAGGTGACATGAGAAGTGACAACCATGCTCCTCAGGAAAGTTTTGTCCTCAGTAGTCAAATTGGGTGGAGCATCTAGGAAAGAAATGAAGAGCGTAGTCCAGTAGCAAGCAGCTGCCAGGATTTGCTGAGGGGTGTTGAGAAAGCCTTCTGATTCCCTACAAGTTTTGGAAAACTTCACAACATGAATCTCTAAATGAAGAGGCACAAGATTACTTTTTGTAATTTTGTCAATATTCAACACTTTTAATTCCTTTCCTAAGATACAATATTTCATTAAGACTCTGTCCTTGATAATAAATTTTCCTATCATCTGAAGGATAACTAAAAATAAACACTTCTCTGGGGAATCTATCTGAGATATTATATTTTACATTTTCACATTTATTTTCACAAAGCATCAAGTCCACACGGATACATTTTCATTGTGACCTAATGTTGAAAATGTAGAGAAACACAGCCTGATTTGTACCTAAGCCATTAAGATTCATGATCATAAATTATTTTAACATTTATAAACATGCAGAAAACCATCCCTTAATTTCATGTACATGAAATTTCATTTCTCTTATGGGACTGTTATTTTACATTTTTTCTTTCTGTATCTTCAGTATTCATAGAGCAACTACAACCAATCAAATGTCCTTTCTGACTAGAGAACAGAAGTATCAAAATATAATTTGGGTGTATTCTCCAGCAAATACTTAAGATAAAGTGATAAGAGTTAGTTCCACATGTCCCAAAATTAATGTGTACCAGAGACTGTTCAGATGCTTTCCATATACCCATCATTCTCCTCAGTAACACTGTAATCTACCAAGTGTGACTGTGTCAGAATAAACCAAAGTGCTGCAATCTTTGTATCATCATTTCAACTTTCTCCGTTTTCATTTGCAGACGTGTGAGAGTGGAATAAAACACCTCCATTTTTCCACCATTACACTTCACTGATTTATACTTACCATGTCTTTTCAATAGTAACTTGTGTCTTGGTTTCTCCATAACACTATAGCGACCTGTTTGGTGATTACACAAGCAAACCAAATTATAAAATCAAAGACTACATCACTTCCAAATATTTGGAAAACCATCACGTTTCTCATCTTCAGTAGGTTATACAAAATCACATAAAAAGAACACAAATAATACAATGCTTTTGTTCTGCATGACCAACAGATTGAATAAAGCTAAGGGTCAAACAGGTTCTTCCTTGTTACCGTAGAAGAAATAAATTATAGATTTCACATTTAGATGCCAATTTTTGAAAACAAATATTGAATATATATCACAGAATATCATCTTTCCTAATTAGAGCAAATATCCACTGCTAAAAGCACTTAAAATTTACTTTCATTTGAAAATTTATGTGTTATTTTTCTTATTGATATTTTACAGTTTTAATATAAATTTGAATGGCAATAAAGATGATTATATTCAAATGCATGCAACAGTTACAGGAAATATATGTTAAACCATGAAGCAGAGATGCGCCCAAAGGCACATGAGGCGTGAATAAATGTAGAAAGAAATAGAGAGATGGAGTGAAGATATCTAGGATTCTTCATTCCTATTCTGAAATCCTCAGCAGCATTATTGCTCAATTTAAATCTAGTGGCCTGTTAAAAAGAAAAATTAGCACTAAATGGCACCTGAGTTATTTGTACATCTCCTACTTTCCTTTTTCTCCAGCAGGTTTTTCATTACTTTTATCCCTTTTATTATGTCCACAATGTGGATATATTTTAATTATGTACCTGCTCCAAATGTTAACTAATTTAGGTATGGAGATTCCTTAAACATAATATATTTTATAAAATAAGCATCTAAAGTAAGTTCTGGGAAGAGTTTCTACAGGGCTTTTGTATAAAATAACTTGGTTTCTTGATAAACCCAGAGATGCTGCTTTAAAACACCAAACGTGTTAGTTGGGACTATTTCTCTTTCTCATATTGTCTCCTTCACCCTCTCATGAAATGCATGCATTAAACAAGCATGAGGTCCACCGATGAATTTATTCATGAGCATATATGTACTTAGAGAAACAACAACCAAACAATGCAGCAAAATCTCTTGAATTCCTTTTGAATCTAGAGAGAACTTGTGTGGATAGGAATTTTAACAAGACCCTTATTAGCATTCTTTTGAAAGGCTGACTTGCTACACGTTTTCTTCTCTGTCCTTAGAATGCAATCCCTGAGGCAGTCGCTGCCCATCATAATAGCCTGTCGCAAGTGCTTCTTCTGAGGCCCTCTATGGCAGCTCCTCACTTTTATTTTACTGCATTATTGGTGAGGTGTTCCTGGTTCAGGACACCCATAGAACAAGGCTGCCCTCATATACTCTTTTATCTCTACGTTATAAGAGCCTGTCTTGAGCAGAATTGAAAATTCACTGGATAACACAGGCAACAACAAATAGTTTGCTGCTGACAAGGGTATTGCAGGCATGACTGCTGGCTTCAAAGGAGGATTGGAGGTGACAGCAAGAAGACTGTTGAAATAACTTTTGTGCAGCTATGATTTGCAGGCATGACTGAAACATGTTAGCTCTATAATAAGAATCCAAATAATGAAGGCAGAATATTTTATTTTAACTATATACGCATACCGCTTCTTCACAGATAGCAAACATTGTTTTCTTATGGAAATTTTTGAGAGCTTCAAAAAAGAGTGTCTGCACTGTAGAACCCAATAGATGAAGAATAACCAGGTAGAGGCCATAAATTTATGGCTATTGAAATTAAAGAGAAGTAAAATTTAAAAATCCAACAAATTTCCAGGAATCAATAGCAATGTGTGACTGGAGGCAGTGGTAAGCGGGTAACACAGTGACCATTTCTAGCATTATACACATTTTCTTCGTCTTAATAAAGAACAAGTAATATTTATAATGTGGGAAATATGCAACATCTGTGCAGCAGTCTCACAAAAATACACAATTGGTCGTGTCACCACCAAGAATCCTTGATAAGAGGTAATGGATTTGTGCAGATTGAAAATGCTAATACTTACACAATGATAAAAATGTTTGTAAGCCTTGATAGAATATGTACAGATAATTGTGAAGCATTTATATTGTTAAATTTCATGTCGTTTTGTACCACTTTCAAATGAATTTATCATTTTATGGAAAATAAATAAGTAGAATGTCATTTTCCTTCAACCCTATATGCTGAACATTTTTTAAGAGTGAAGCTTGCATTTGACTGTTTTTCACTACATAAAACTGTCTCTAAGGAATCTCCCAACTTTTAATTTGGAATGGTAAAAGTAGAGAGAATAGTGTATTGCATAAAACACAAGCAAGTAATACTATGTGATGACTTGTTCACATTTACATCTTCAATTTTTGTGCTAATGTGCAATCTCAGTTCTAGATGATACCTTTAGTCCTATTTGCTCTTTTTGTTTTATAATATCTTTGTAAAGATTACCGGACTGTGATCATGTGGATGGTTTAATGTTGCAATGCTTTATTATTGCATGACTTTAGAAAGGCTCTATTTTTCAGAGGTGATACAGCTGTCTTTGAGTTATACTAGCAATTCTAAATAAGAGGCAGTAAAAAGCACTATCAAACACGCTGTTTATTTCGCCAGTACAATAGTAGTCTTCTAGCATGTGTTTAAAAAAGATTTTTGACTTCACTATATATTATACACACACACACACACTCACATATATGACCTGAATGAGGAAAATTTTTCATTTTCTCTGATGTATTTTAGCGTGACAACAAAAATGTAGAGAAGTGAATTATCCATGATTTGGACAGAAATAAATACAAATAGATAAACTGTTTTCTAATTTTCTCCTAAGAACTTTAGAAAGACCCTGAATACACGATTTATACAGTCAGGTCGAAACACTTGAATGACAGTCCCTGAAATGGGCAGAGGGTTTGTGACATTCAGCCTCGTGTAAAGGAAAGCTAGCGACGTTCAGCACTGCACAGCGGCTCACATCAGAGGGCCACAGCTGCCACGTTTCCTTTAAAAGGGCCAGGAAAAGCAGTCTGATTTTCTCAAAAGCAACTGTAATTTATTAAGAGTGATTCTCAGTTTCTAACGTGCTAAAATACAAGCATACATATCTTTTTAATTATACCACAGCCTGAATTTGAAGAATTAGTTTGGCAGGCAGAATAACTTCTATATAACGAGATGTCTCAGTGTTTTTTCAAGGCACTATAAGAGAATAGAATCAAGGATTCTGTAAAAAGTAAAATTGGTTTTAGTTTTATGGCTTCAGTGCTGCTAAGTCTCTCTCCCTTTCCTCACCAGAAAGGAAAACTCATTCATGAAGCCCCATAAGGGCTTTTCCAGGATTGGCACCGTGAACAGGGAAATGTCCCTAAGAAGCCTAACTTTGAAAAGAAGAGCTCCATGTCTTCAGAGGATCAAGAACTGCCATTGTAACAACTGCTTCTCTTTGTTAAATTGAAAATTAAAATATACCTGATAATGTGAAACCAAAGCAGACACAGTGGACGAATTTAAAAATTATAGAATTTTACTGGTTTCAAATCAGTGCTGTCTAGAGGTCTGTTTTCATCTTTATCTCTAATGATGACTTCAGGTTCATATCATACAAATAATTTTATATATAACATTTAAAAATGATCCCAGAAATATGAAATGCATAGTCAAACAGTATGATTGTCTTATGTCACAATTTAGGCATAAAATATCTAAATCAAAGCTTCGCTCTTAAAAATAAAAAGGATTTATGTATACATTGTCCTTAGATTTCCACAGGAGGATTGCAGCTTCTAAATATATCTTTATGAATTCATTTCTGTTTTATTTCTTTAATTCATTTTTAATGGTATTGGGCCACCAGACTGAGACATAACCTTAATCCTTCCTTTTAAAATTATTAGCATTATTTATTTTAATTTGAGACCGAGTCTGGTTAAATCACTAAATTGCTGTGCTTGGCTTGAACTCATGGTCCTCCAGCCTTACCCTCCCACAGTGCTGGGATTACAAATTTGTTGAACCACACCTAGTTCATTTCTGAATTACTAGAAAGAGTAGAAACAATTATTCTTTTCAGAAGAACTCTGTACTATGTGTGTGCTTTGAAATAAATGCTAAGTAATTAAGTAAATGTCATGGTTGATACATTGTATCAACTGGAGAAGTTTAGACGTTTAACTCAGCAGGGGGCCAGGTTCCTCACTTTGGAGATGGTGTGGGTGGATAGTCGGAAAACAGCCTAAGGGAGGAAAAGAGGCTTGTTCCGCCCCCTCCCCCAACCGGCTTTTGCGCTTGCTTCTTTTTCTGTCTTCTGTCATCTTGAAATGTTTCCCCTGTGGTGAAACCTCCATAAACTGAACTAAATAAACCTTTCTTTCCTTAATTTTTGTGTAGGGTATTTTGTCTCAGCAACAAGAGAAAAGTAAACTCGTTAGAAGAAAGAATATTTTCCAGAAAAGCCCAAAGCGCTAGTATTTCACAGTTAGTGAAATTAGGTTTGGGAAACAATGTAAACAATTATTAAGCATTTACTATCAATTTGAACTTCCAGAGAAATGTCGTATTTATTCTCAAATTAAGCGCATGCATAAGTCAAATAATGTTAAGTGAAAAAATCAGACACACAAGCTAAAATACCATATGGTTTCTCTTGTATGAATAAAGCAAAGTATAACTGAGGAGTAAAAATAAAAGTTAAATGATACGGAATACAGAGATAGCTCTTTTGTGAAAGGGAAAGACCAAGAGCTGGCAGAGGGGAGAACAAAGAGTGCGAGGGATGAAGAAAGCATTACTATGTACCATGTACACCTAGCAATTTTCCATGAGGAATGTAATTATTTTGTACTGCAAACAGGTACCAATACTAAGTAAAAATTGAAAAAATTGAGATATTTAAGACTTCCATGCATTCAGTCTACTCATGGGATCATTAGACACAATTTCTTCAAAATTTCTGCTGTCATGAAGGAAGGCATCTGGGTAGACACTTCTCATTTCCGGCTTTTTGTATGAGTAATAATATAGTATAATGCAATAGTCATTTAGAAGAGATAAGTCACTAATACAACCCATAGGTTTTCTGTAGGTTCCATAAATGTTATAAACAGGCAAATTTGCTGACCACATGACTTGAAAATTATCCATCCGAAGGCATCTGTGGCACTGATGCTGAGAAATCCTACAGGTTGAGTAAGTTTTCGCCAGAAGTCCATGTGTTAAAGGTGTGATCTCCATGTTAGCCCTGGTGACCGTCAAAAAATAGGGACTTACAAGAGGTCTTTAGATCAGGCATGTTGAAATGATGGTGCCCGGGCTGCACATACCTGAGACAGCTAGTGACGTGGCAGTACAAAGCTGTACACGTCTAAAGTTATGTGGCGATTTTTAGTGATATTTTTCAGGACTCAACTGCGCAATACTCAAGTACCGATTCTATAGGTAACTCTGCCGACCTGTGCCAGCCAGGCACAGTGGATTCAAACCCATAAGCTTGTAAGGCTTGAGCAGTCAAAAAGGTAATAATATTTCATCATACTCTCACTTATGTGCCTGTGAAAACACACACTTACCATTAAAAAGACCTGTAAGTTTTCCTATTAAATTTGGGCTTGTTTTATTTTTTCAAAAAAGCTAGTAAAGATATTTTTTCAGCAACTGTGGAGTAGGAAGTACAAAAATTATCCAACAGATTTTTGCTCATGGTATTGTTATGATTACATAGGTATCATCACTATAAAAGGAAAAGAAACACTTGCTTATTTATTACTTTTTCAAACGTGTAGAGTAACAATCAAATATTCAATTGAAAGAAAAACTTGATTTTGTCTCTTTACTAGACTTCTGCAAGATACGTCTTCCCAGAGAAAATGCACCCTTGCTCCATAATCACATATTATTCATGTCATCACTTTTCGGCAGTGTTTAAATTTGTGAACAACTCTTTTTAAGGATGAAACACACAAAGAGAAAAATTAAGCAAAGAATTTTCTGACAAGCACCTTGAGGACTCATTAAGAATCCTAAGCACTTCTGTGAAACGACTTAATTATGTGCTAGTTTCACACAAATAAGATCAAGTATGCTTTTGGTTTTATGCTTGTGATGTCTTCTTTCTTTATTGTTGCAATAAAAATATAAAAAGAAAGTTTTTACTCTACATGAGCTACACTATGTATTATATATGTGTTCCAACACCATTCCTCTTTATCAGTGCAGTCCAGATAAGCTAAAATTTGCATGTATATGGCTTAGACATTGAGAGTGCCCTTTAAGGGAACTCCTCTTCCTCTCTTTTCCGTGGTGTTGAGGGGAATGTTTTTAAGCAGTTCACTGTGTGCTCCTAGCATGATGTGCTGCCTCATAGAGACCAAAAGCAATAGAATCACTTAATTATAAGACTAGACTTTTCAAAACTGTGAGACAAAGAAGACCATTTCTCTTTGTAAGTCAGTTATCTTAGGTGTTTCATTACATAAAGGGAAAGTGTTATGGTTCTAATATAAGCATCTCTTTGTATCTGGAAACTGGTTTAAGGAAATGTGTCTGATTGCCAAGTTGACAAGGGGTGGAATGTTATGGTTGATACATTGTGTCAACTTGGGGAGTCTAGAGGTTTAGCTGAGTGACTCAGGAGGAAGTCAGGGTGCTTACTTTGTACACATCCTGAGCCTGTGGAAGAGGAGGGCATGGAGATTGTGTGAGAGGTACACGCCACCTGGGTGGGGGTAGGCGGTTTACAATGTAAGGGAAGAAAAGAGGCTGCTTGCAGCCATTCCTCCTTTTTTTGCTGGTTGTTTTTGCTGTGTTCTCCTGCTGTGAACTTTTGCCCACTGCCATGTGCCACTGTGCCTCTGAGCCAGCCAAGTATGGACTGAAACCTCTACAAACTGTGAGCTAAATAAAACTTTCCTTCCTTCATTTTGGGCACTGGGTATTTTGTCTCAGCAACCAGAGAAAAGTAACCAAGATAGAAGTGTAACACACCTTGATTTGGTGTTAATTCATAGTTGAAGATAGCAGATGAGGTCATGGGTTAATGAAAGACTGGGTTAGAGCTGAGCTACCATATGCTATATAGTCAAGACCTTCTCAGGACTAAGATGCAGTGAAATGGTGAACTAGGGAAAAGTCTTCAGTTCAGGCAGAAGTAAGGTGGTATGTTTGAGACTGAACCCTGGAAATGTGTGGCCGTGACCTGCCCTTAGCCATGTCTGCCTTTTAGGCACACAATTGTTTTAGACATTGAATAATCTTCAGCCTTAATGTTGACTCTGATGTTATAAAATCCTTGAAAGTCAAGGAAACGTAAGTCCAAGTGGCGTGGAAGAAAAAAATATTATCAATATTGCCCATATATAAAAAGTTCACTTGAATTAAATTTATAACATGAACTACAAAATACACTGTGAGCAACCATAGACCTTTCAGACAATGAAATTTTTCCTTATTTTGTCTTTTAAAGAGGTTTGAATTATAAAAGACTTGGACAATAGGAGCCATTATTAAAATGTTAGCAACTAGGCCTAAAATAGATTGGGTTATATTCAAAGAATAAATAGCTAATTTTATTTCAGTTTAGGTAAAATAAATAAATTCTTAGTTTTAAATAGACTATAAATCTGGAAAAGCTAAAAATAAATATATTCATATAAGAATACACTTAAATAAAAAAGTACACACTTAAAATTAAATCAGTATATGGAAGAACATTTCAAGAATAATGGTACTGAAATTGGAGAGGGCTAACTGTGATAAAAACTGTTAGGAGGAGCCAGGGATGTGAAAGCAGAGCCAGGCATAGTGCAGCGCTACAAGGTTCACCCATGCCCATATAAGAAAGCACAGGACAGTAAGAAAGAACGAAATTGTCTGATAGGCACATTACCATGTGCCTGTAATCTCAGGGCTCTGGGAAGCTGAGGCAGAAAAATCACAAGATCTAGACCAGACTGGGCAAATTACTGATTAAAAATTGAAGAGAGACCTTGCTTAAAAATAATTCCTGGGTTTAATCCCTAGTGGTAGATGAGGAAGAAAGAAGGAAAGAGAGACAGAAAAAGAAAAAGAAAGAAAGAAAGAAAGAAAGAAAGAAAGAAAGAAAGAAAGAAAGAAAAGAAAGAAAAAGACAAAAAAGGAGGAAGGGAAGGAGGGAAGGAGGGAGGAAAAGAGAAGGAAGAAGGGAAGGGGGTCCTCCTGGCATTTTATATCCTGGATGCCTAAAGATATTTCCAAACAAAATTTGAAAGATATTCCTTGGTGAAGGAATAAAAAAGCCTTCTTAATGACTCTGCATAACCATTAGTCACTAGAGCTTTTTAAGAATTTCAATATGCAGCCGCACTATCGAATTCGTGCATGTACATCTCTGTGCATATGACTAGTCTACAGTATTTTTTAGATCACTCCAGATGAATCTAATATGCAGCCAAGTTTGAGAACCAACATAGTTAGGAAAACACTTTAACAAGAAAGAAATTAAGCTCAAATTAATGTAAGAGTAAGAAAGTAAATAACAACTAAGCAAATTGATGAGTATATAATATTAAAAATATCAAATAGTAACTATGTATATATAATATGTATATATCTATTTACTATATCTGAACGTATGCTACAAATTAAAAATGAAGGAAAAATAAGGATTTCTGATCAATAGGCCATATTTTCTAATAATATAGCAACTGAACTAAAACTACAAAATTAAGTTCAAAATATTTATATTTGAGAATTTTAGAAGTAAACATTTAAATGCAAATGAGACAAGAGAATCTTGAAGAAAGGTGAAAGCTTTGCTTGATAATATAGATATTAACTGTTAGAAATGGTGCAATACATTTAAAATGGTATTTATATTTAGAATTTTTATAAGCTTATATTTCAAAAGAAATAAAATAGAACACTACTAACAAAAATGTATATTCTAAGATTTAAAAACAAAATAAATTCAGAGAAATGTGAAGGAAGAAAATAATTAGAATAAAAACAGGAAATAGAAAAAAATAATAGGATATGTAAAACTGAATACAGATTCTCTAATAACAACTGATAAAACCTGTAACTCTCTAGGACAGTGACTTAGGAAAATGTTGAGAAAATAGAAATAGATTCTAATAGGACTAAACATATATGGTAAATATATAATGAAATGTACAGTTGTGTAGAATGTAATAATAATTGTATAAATACACTTGAAAATTTCAAGTATGTAAAACAACCTTGAAAAAGTTGTAGTAGATGAAATAAGTTCTAATACTTTCTAGCCATAAAACTCCATTGTATAGTGAAAATAAAGTTGTATTTATAAATATAAAGAGATCTCAATGGAATATTATTAAACAAAGAAAATAAGTACTAGGAGAAATGAATATTTAGCATGTCATTATTTAGAAAATATTTGATAAGGTGCAAAATCAGATAGGTCTACACTCTGTGTGTAGATTATTCATTATATATATAATAAAAGGTAAGACACCACATTCAAATTTGAGATGGTTATCTTTCCTTCAGAGGTTAGTAGGAGAAAAAAATATACAGAAATATTTGTAGGAGCCTTCACCTGTATTACCAGTAATTACAAAAGAAAGAAATATTGACAAAATTATGACAAAGTATTAAAGTATGATAGAGCCAGTTGGTGTGCATGAAAGTTCATGATTTTTTTCATATATATTTTTATTGGCTTAAGTTACTTCCAAATATTTAAAGTAGAAGAATACATTTTTCTATTTTTCAAAAGCACCTGTAATGAAAATTATACAGGAGTTAATTTTGGAGAGGAAGCATCCCCATAATACAGTGCAATTTCCTTCCTAAGACTGCAGCAAGTTGCAAATCCTCTCCTTCAAAATGAAGTCGACTGATTCATTTGCAGAACTCAGCAGTGCACCGTGTAGTCAGAGAACCTTTAGCCCTGGTCTCCAGCGTGGGCACCCCGGGAGATCAGCCATTGTGCTGATTCGTCCACTTAGATCTGAGGAGCTTGAAGCGTTCATGGGTGAAATGGACACACACAGAGGTCCTCCCTGGCATAGTTTAATGTTTCATTTGGTGCCAAAAAGTATTATTCTTTCATTCCACTTACATTCCTCTATTTGTGCATGACTGAAAAATCTATTAAATGTCAAAGAGAATCACTGAAAAGAAACTAATATTGCTCAAAATAAAATTTATTTTACCATAATTCACTGACATTTTTTTCTCCTGCTGCGTTCTGAATGAAATTTGGGTCAGAATACAGTTCAAATTATCCTCTGTGGTGCCAAATTTTTATAGATAGCAACTGTTCAGCTCTCTCTCCACGAATTAGTTTCACATGTAAAGTTATACACATCAACGGAACAGAAGCCCTGAATTCTCCCTTTCCCTACATTCGCAATTTATTACTGCACTAGTTTATACTGATTGGTATTTTCCTGTGATTTTTAATGCACCATACCAGTTCTTTTCCATTCATGAGCTGGCTATCCTTACTGACCAAGTTATAACGGTGAGATTCTAAACATAGTTATTTAAACCCTTTTTGAGAAAGCTGAGAACATATGGCTCGCATGAAGGCCTGAGAAGTCTCCACTTGGTCACTCTGTCCCTTTTCTCTAAAACTTTCATGTTAACGTCTCTTCCACACCTGTGACTATTCTGTTTGCTAGAGGAAGGCGTTACCAGGGTAATATTGACTGAGTGAGTCACCATGAAGAAGTGGAGTGCTACGGAACCTAAAATATGGCCAAAACTTATTCAGATGACCTTGGAATTTGGGAAATTTGCACTGCCTCTATTTTAGTTTTATATGATCACAGGCACTTCATAGATTAGAAAGGACACTGGAGTAGACTTTAAAGCCTCAAAATGATCCTGGTGTGTCACTTAGCTTAGGACTTGGAATATACATTCATGGAATAACTGAGTTAAGAAGTGATGGTGGTGGTTATTGAGGAGACATTTTTTATGTTAGTCCTAGCAGTAGCGAGAGTGGTGGTGGTATCAGTAGTGCACTAGCAGAATGCATATTTGCTCCTATTTTCACAGCAATGTGATAATAATAATAAATACGAAATACTGTGATACAACCACTCCCAGGGATCAATGTTTTTGTTGTTGTCCAGCTGTCTGCATTTGAAATTATCCTGAGTTTCTTTCAAGTATTCCTCAACAAATATTCTATTTGTGCTCATGAATAAGAAAGCAAATCATGCTCATTAAATCAAGACTAAAGTTTAGCTCTGTGACCATAACATGTTGGGCTGATTTTAAAGTAGAATTGTATAACATGTCAATGATAACTAAACACATTTCTCCTTTAACTGATTATGGAAAACACTAAAACTGTTCCTGGATAATTTGAAATTTTGGTATTTAATTAGAGTGAGTGGAAAAATCAATTGATTACTATGCAGTGACTTACTGGAAGATTATCATGAATGGTATATAAAATTACTGTATCTAGTATTATCTTTATATGCACTCATATTTAATTATTATTTATGATAAACAAAAATTGTTTTAGCAATGAATAATAATTTTAATATGGTAAATTTCCTGCTGCGTGTCATGGCACATGTCTGTCATCCCAGCACTCAGGAAGCTGAGGTAGGAGTATCATTGTGAATTTGAGTCCAGTTTGGGCTACGTGAGTTCAAGGCCAGCCTGCACTAGATAGTGGGACCCTGTCTCAAAAACAAACAAGAAGCAAAACTACAAGAAAATTTCTTACTGAATATAACCACTCATAATGAAGCACAATTCCTTTTAGAACCTCAACAAACACATCCATCTGAATATATTTGGCTACCTTTGTTCAAGTTCAATTGCCAGAAAGCTAAATCCTGTCTCATATTTTATTGTGTTTAAGCTGAATAATAAAATGATAATTCATGTTTTATATGAGGGGACTGCTGTTCCCCACAAGGGATTTGCACTGATATAAAAGGTTATTGTCAAGAAACCTTCAAAAAGCCATACAAAAGAAATGTTTTTCAGTTTTTTTACCAGGATTTCAAGATGAAATTATTTGCATTCTGTTAGGGCATATGATTTTAAATGGCTAGATCACTGTCTTAGATTGTGCAGGGGCCATCAGCAGACCTTCTTTTGTGTAAGGTGTCTATAGCAGGCCCAATAAAAGGCAGCGTCTAGGGTAAGAGGCTGTTCATTAATGTCACGGGAATCCCATGAGCCCTGCACTCTGTCATATTATTTTTTTGCTAATGTTGACACAAGTGAAATGAATCCTGTATTCCTATTCATCTATACAGTATTATCAAAAGCAACGGCTGATAGCTACATCAACATGATAATTTCAGATTGCATATTTTAACTGGGAATGGGTGTATTGCTCCAAACTTCCAATTAGTTAATATTAGCTGAGCCTATTTTGATTTGTAAATAACATAAAACTTCCCTGTTGAATACTGAAGCTATCAGTTTGTGAGCTTAAATATGTTGTACTCAAGATGTGATGTGAATTTCACTAATCTGTCATTAAGTACAGAGACAGATCTACCCATAAGTGATACACAGATGCATACCATATTTATTAAAGCGTAGGTATACTGGCTTGTGTATTTTTGAGAGTGTAACTTGAGTGGATAGATATTACTTGAAATTAAGGAAAATACACATGTGAGTAATTACTTGAGAAGATTGAGATATAAAATATGGCCCCATAAACAAATATCATTAAAAATTTGGAGAAACTTCAAAATGAAACACAACTAGCTATAGATATCAGGGATAGAAAGTATTCTTCCAGTGAAACATCATTTGTCATGGGATCATAAAACTTTCAAACTGGAAGTATACATGAAGGGCATTTACACCAATGCTGCCATTGTACATATGAGAAAATTAGATGTCAGAAAGAATAAGTGACTTACTCTTTCAATATAGAATAAAAATGGTTTTCTTTTTAGTTTACACATAAAACAACCATAATGAAAGGAAGAAATCATATTTCTTCTGTCAAGAATATATGCTAAAACTTCCTTTGAATGTACAAATGCAGTTGTTTTAAAAGATGCATATAAATGTACAAAAATTCAAATTTACATTCTTGCTGACTGCCTTTTTAATTTTACAAAATCATTGACATATGAAGTTTCTGTCTAGCTCTTCAGCAGTATTTTTCTTCCATTTTTCATACAGGACACATTTCCTTTTGCCTATTATCATTTGGTTTAAATCTTTCCTGTTTTGGATTGGCTGGTTCTGGTAAACTATTCCTATTTCATCTTCTCCGGTTTGGCTCTGATGAGCCACAGTAATTCTGTAGCCTTTGCTACTCTCCACTGCTTAGGTCTGTGTAATGAGGTATGCAGGGCCTTCATTCCTCCCTCTTTACGGTGCCATCCTAAAGTATAATGTGGAAAAGGAGATTGGTATTTTTCTAGTTAGGAAATTCATAGACATCCTATTAATAGCACACTGCTTTCTAAACTGTCAAGTGTCACAAGATTTCAGGTCCATGGTTCTATATAATTCTTTCCTCCTTTGCCTGAATAATAAAGGATTACTTCAAACATGAGCAAGTATACCTACATATTTCATGAGCATTTCATACAAAGTCAGCCCCATGACAATGTTGCATATTCAAAAGCAAAATGTAATTGGCACAGATTTATTATATAGTTTGGTGTCCTGACATAGGATGCAGAAGATCTAAATCTTAGAACTTGCTTAGCTCTGTACTCAACTTTCCTAACATCAAGAGACCTTGCTGATTTATGTCAAAGATTAATATATAACAAAAGTGCTGTTCTCACCACACATTTGTTTGACCCACAAAACATAAAAAGTAACAATGTGTCTTCAAAAAGAGAAATGAAAAGTGTTTACTGCTCTGCCATGAAAGACTAGTAAAGATATCAGCCTGTGAAATGCATATTGCAGTATAAAAATCAATCCATCAATTTTTAGAGCTCTAACGAGATTTTCAACTGAGTCCTGGCCAACATTAAAGATAGATACACACCTTATTACTTCCCTTATCTTAAAGTCACTCATATAGCAATATCAACTACCTAGACATCAGTAAAGGACCAAAGAGAAAAATACATAGCACTTAACTGAGTGATTGACATATGCCACAATTTTAAATACACAGTGAATTTAAACAAGAATTGAGATAGATACTGTTGTTGAGAATAAAGCACATGAATTAAATAACTTACCCACACAGTAATAAACTGTAAAAACTCAAATATCCCTACTGCAAAATATATGCTTCAGGCTAGGTGTGGGGATGCACAGCTGTAATCTCTGCACTGGCAAGGCTGAGACAGGAGGATCACTTTGATTTCGAGGACAGCCTGGGCTACAAAGTGAGTTCAAGGCCAGCCTAAACTGCATAGCAAAACCCTATCTCAAAAGAACCACAAAAACAAACAAACAAATAAATCAATAAATAAAACAAAACCTATGCTTAAACAGTACTATATAGAAAAAAATAAATCTTTAAAAATATATAAAATGTGTTGATGCAACAGAACAAAGATTATAAATTCCTTGTAAAAAAAATGTTTGCTTTTTCCTCTCAGGGACTTGACTCTACCTATCTTCAACATCTCATCTCTTGCCATCCATATTCATATATGGATATATATTCATATATCCATATTCATAACGTGCACTTTACCTGATACTGTACTTCAACTTGCAATTCTTTGAATGAATGTATCACAAAAGCTCTTCTAACTATTGCACAGATTGTTTTTACCTCTTTGTTATGGTTTGTGTCTGGATGTCCCCAAAGCCTCATGCAGTCAATGGGCAGGTTTATAGAGTTTAAGATTGGTTCATGATCCAATATTGGAATTATACATGCGAGTGCTACACCTGCCCTGGGGCAGGCAGTTCACATACAATGTAAAGGAGGGAAAGAGGCTGCCTGCACCAGCTTCTCCCTTTTGCTCTGTTGCTTTTCCTATCTTCTGCTGCTACGAACTGTTGCCCTGTGCCATGTACACTCTGCCTTGGAGCCAGCCAAGTGTGGACTGAAGCCTCTATGAACTGTAAGCTGAGCAAACCTTTCCTTCCTTAATTTTGGGCATCATGTATTTTGTCTCACCAATAAGAGAAAGGTAATCAAGACACTCTTCAAAGTTTGTCAGGATGAGAAAGCAAAAATTCTACTTTCCTCAGAGTATTCAGCAAAACCCAAAAATCTGAGTCCAACTGTAATTCAGGCGCAACCCGAAGACATAGGCAGAAGAGGAGACAGAGAGGGGGTGGCTGAGCCCACCAGGCTCCAGTCTCAAGCTGCTCAGGCAAAGTCAATCCTTTCTCCTGTACAAATTTGACACAATATTCTTGACCCAATATGAATGTTATACCTAAGACATTCTTAGGGTCTCCTAACTTACTACAAATTCTGAAATTCATAAGAATCAAGGAAAAGTTTTCTTTTGTAAATATACTCCTCGGTGTCTGCTTTTTGATGAATTCTGGATATTTATCCATTCAACAATTGACTGGATATATTCCCAGGTATGCAGCGTCTTGTTAGACACACACTCACTTGTCTTCATTCAACTACCAGCATATTCCAGAGTTGGTATTTGGTTTCGTCAGAAGTGTCCATGTGCATTTGACAAAAATTAGCAGGAAAGGTGGCTCCAAGCTCATCTGGTCACTTGCTGATAACCTTGGGTAGTTCTTGGTCTCTCACTTTGTTTCACTCTCCTTGTCAAATGTATCAGCAAATTAGATAAGTTTTTTCCTCAAATTTTTCAAGATTTCAATTTTGCCACTGTTGGAAAAAATCCTCATCATCCACCTTACCCACTGGGGTGGTCTCCTCGCTGTTTTTCTTTTTCCTTACCTTGCAGTCACATGATTTATTTTTAATACAGCAACAGCCAAATGGGCATAGTTTCTTTAATACATAAACCAGATCATTATTTCCTATGCTGAAAACCTTGCAGGATTTTCTATTTTAACTGTCTGGAATGCCTGCTATGTTTATGACATCATACTTTTTCCCACAAAACTTACTCTAAGCACCCTGACATTGTTGCTGTTTCTGGAACACACACATTTCATTTTATGCATAACGCCACTTTTTCCTTCTACTTGAAAAGTCTTTCTCCACATAGCTGTGTGTTTATTTTCCTTTTTGCATAGTTATTATCTGAATAAAGGAATCTCTCATTGCCTTATTTAAAATTATGAATGACTCTCCCTGCCATACGGACACACACTTGTCTTTACAGTTCGACAGTTCAACCCCTCCTACCTCGCGGGCTGAATTCCATTGACCCGTTTGATTATAGTATCATTTCTCCTGCTGCCCTTGCTCTGTAATGTTGCTGACAACATAGTACCTTCCTTCCCCCTACCTACATCTTTCCGTCCCAAGTCTCCTAATCATTTCTTCATATATTTAGAGATATTACCATATTATAAAATATCCCTGTCAATTAAATTTTTTGTTATTTCTTAGTCTAAAATTCGTTTACAAAAACTGGAAGTCCGTTGTGCTAAATGTGTAGAGTAGGAAGGTTTAAAATGTTCATATTGATAACAAATTCATTTCATACAATATTTTGTTGTTAGAGTTAACTATCACTATTTAAAAATTTCTATTGTAATATTCTGCAATATTCAGGAGAAACATTGTGAAACTGCATATCCCTCAGAAAGGTTTAAGTGGTTATAATAATTATTTTCTAGAATATGAAAATTATGCCCAATAACACCTAAAGTTTGAGAATAAAATTTTAGGTTTATTAGAAAAGTAGTTTCATGTAGATAATGAAATCCTCTAGAAGCATATTAGCTCTTCAAGTAGTCAAGTGTTGATAAAAATTGCAGACAAACAGGATAACTGTGGTAGGCAGAGAAATACCTCTCTTTCCCCACTGCAATACTGTCTACACACACACACTCAGACACACACACACACACACACACACACACACACACACACACACACACATATCCCTACATTCTATTCCATGAAAACTGAGTATGTTACTTTACTTCATAGGTGAAATTGAGGGGTGGGAATCGTTAAGGAAATAAGATGGGTATACTGCTCTTCTAAGACTGAGCTCAACCTCATTGTATGAATTCTCTCCAAAATGAAACATTTTCTGAGCTTTAAGGTGAGGTAGGAGGAAGGATTACTACTGAAAAAATGGCACCCAGAGATGACACTGTGTAGATAAATAAATTGCTGCTAGTTTTGAAGATGAAGTGGCAAAACACAGAAATGTAGATGGTTTTAACAACGTAAGAAAATGGAGGCTCCTATAGATGCTCTAAAAAGGAAAAGAGCTCTGCTGATACTAACTTTCATATCAGATTCAGATGTCAGACTTTTGATCAATAGAATTTTAAAATAATTTGCGTAGTGATAATTTTTTATAGCAGCAACAAACACAAATATTATTGTGATGATGTTTTTAAATCCACAATCTCGGGGCTGGGGATATAGCTCAGTGGAATAAGCACCTGCCTAGCAAGCGCAGGGTCCTGAGTTCGATCCCCAGTACCGCAAAAAAAAAAAAAAAAAAAAAAAAAGATATGTAAATCCACAATCTAAAGTGAAGTTGGAGGAAAACGGTGAAAATGAAGTCCCACCCTTATGCGTGCACAGAAACACCAGGTTAACGATGCTACGTGGATGAACATGCCTTTATGAAAGGTCTACAGTCCTTTAAAGAAGAGGTACTACCTGTAGATAAGAACTGAATGAATAACAGTGATGTTAGCTAAAGTGATAAGGAAATTGATTACACTGCCTTTGCTTCATGTGCTCCTCCAAGCTGGAAAAGTCGGTGCCTGTTGCTGGTACAGAGGTTTGAGAAAGGAGCGTGTGTTCACTGCCCCGTCCTCTAACTCCACTGCCTGAAAGACCAGGTCCTCGTTCCCCTCCGTCAGAGCACTGCTGGAATCAGCACAGTCTGAACCCAGGGAACAGTGGAGGAAAGGAAAAGCCACACCGCCCCTGCAGATGGTGTAGCTCTGAGGCTGAAGATGGTGACAAACCTGAGTTTTCTCTATACAACTGGGCAAAAAAGAACAGCAGGCACTCTGTGTGCAGGCCCACACAGTAGTGTCACAGCAGCAGAGGGACAAAAAGATTAGGGGCTGCATCAGAGGAAGAAAGAGACCCAAACCAATAAATCTCTCTAACTGGGAATATATATATATATATATATATATATATATATAGAGAGAGAGAGAGAGAGAGAGAGAGAGAGTCATGAGAGGACACAATCCTAGAAATAGCTTGGAGTTTCTTCCCCTTGGATATGAGTGTATGAGTGTTTAAGTCATGAGAGGCTTGGGTATTTATTTAAATGTACAAATATTGATGAAAACTTACCTGAAATAGGAGTAATCTGGAGCATTCGATCCAGTCCACACCACATGATATTGGTCTATTCCAAAAAAAAAGTAGGGAAACTTCCCAAAGAAATCCTCAGGGAATTCATCACCTTGGACCTGGAGTTCTCCAAGTTGAGAAATGCTTATGATAAGCACCATGAAAACTTCTGAAAGTATAATACTTACTGGGAAATGTAAACACATAGAAAAATACAGGATGCTATGACACTAATGTGTAAATCATTAAAATCTAGAATAAAACCTAAGAGACAAAATTATTTTAGTTAGGATAATGTTTGCCTTTAAACTTGGAAAAAGCCCAGTAGCTGCCAAGAGGGAATAAGAAATAAATTTCCAAGACCATACAGTTCCTTCAGAGAAGTTTCAAAGCAAAAAGGCTAATTTACATGAAAGGCTATAGAGAGAGTAGTTGAAAAGTCCATTCATAAAATTTTCATTCCACTTACATGAACTTAATACATATGTTCTTAACAGTTATGCTTAGATTATTCATGAAAACTAGTAATATAACTACCATTCTCAACCGTGTCTCATATCTCCTTGCTTCCCCCCAAAATATAATTGAAGTGATACAAATACTTTATGATAGAGGGAGAGATTGGAAAAAAATTAATGTGTTCCATTTAAAATTTTGTTATACGGCATTTTCTAACTTAGGAAGTCACAATGTTCTTGGCCCATGATGACAGTGGGTAGCGTTAACTATAAGTGTGGTCCTTCCAGATTCCTTTTGGTTTTTAAGAATTTCTCGATACACTTTATAGCTTGCTTTCAATTTTGATTGCTCATTCTTTGTCAGGTGCACAAGATCATCTCTTTTAGCCTTCTGTCTTGTCAGCAACCATGGCTATTAGGTGGCCATGTGGTTGGGAAAAGTTTTATGATCTTCCTGGTTCCACTTGACATCTAGGATATGTGCTTCCTTTGCTCACAGTCCACAGACTACTTCCTTCATCCTCTTCACTGCAGTTGAGGAGACTGTGCTTATCTCCCTGTACCCCTCCCTATCCTGAACAGTCTGTTGTCTGCTTTTAAAATCTTTCTTTCTTTCTTCTCTAAATAATGATGGGGCTAAGTTATACCCAAAGCTCACCCTCCAAAGTACTGAGGAATACTTCCTCAGTACTTTACAGAAAATCCAAACCAAAATTGTCATTTTAAAAGTGATGTATTGGGACGGAGATAAAGCTCAGTGGCACAGTGCCTATTTGGAAAGCACAAAGTCATGAGCTTGATTGACCGGCACCACACACACAAAAAAAGTTTCTACTAAAGGAGGTACATTTTTTTTCCCTTGGAATGTAAGCTCCTCAAGAGCAGGGACAATGTTTTCCGTACATTATACTGTGCCTAATACACTGTAAATGATCAGTAAATACTGATGAGGGGAGGCAGTGAGTCTTGATGATAAGGGTGAGAAATTGAAATCCCAAACACTGCTTTGTTGTTTGTTTTATGATGATCTCAAAATTAAATTGGGAAATATTGGCCTTTTTGGAAAATTGTCCCCAAAAGCAGCATTCAAATAAAAGTCTAATGTAGGTAAAACAAGACAACATTATAAAAATATAACTATGAAAGGTTATCTATGAAGACAAGGACAAGTAACATATGTTATCAATAATATATAGTAAGGGCAGAGATCAGTGTAGCAGTGCATCTGGCTCATGCTGTTACCAGTCGAAAACAGATTTTATAAGGATAAGATGTTTTATGTATGTTTTGTGGAAACCACAAAGAAAATGCTTGTAATGGATGAATAAAAGGAATGTCACTACCAACCAGGCATTATAGCAATGAAGAGAAGCAATAGAAGTGTAAGATATACAGAAAATAAATAAAAAATGACAATTATAAGTCTTTTATTATTAATAATGTAATATAAAGGGATTCACTGTTGCATTCCAAGGGTGTGCCGTGGTTGGTTTATAGTACAACAAAATCTGACTGTGTAGTTCCTGTAAGACTCCAGTTTGATGAAGTACATATACAGACCAAAGTGATGGAATAAAATAACATATTCTGTGAAAGTGGGAACCAAAACAGAGCAAGGATGATATATTTTGTTAAATAAAGCAAATTTGCCTCAAAAATGTCATGAAACAAAAAAGATCAGTTTTTTTTTGTGTCTGTGGGAGTGGAAAGAAGGCAGGTGCATTGGACCAATGGACACCAGACGTGAAGGCCTAATTCTGTCTCTGTTAATAGTAGTTTGGTAATGAGAAAGTGGCTTTATGAAGCTTAACTTCAGTTGTCTAATACACATGGTGGCAGCTGGTGTCTACTGTGAATTTCATTGGCTTTGGGATCCCCTGAGGGGATCGGTGGAACACACTTCTGGGTGTTTGGGGGTGGGTCTTGGAAGCCTGCATGTAGGTAGTGTATTTGGCCTCTGGCCTCTTTCGTTTTTCATGTTAATATCTACCAGGGAACATTCATCTCGGAAGAGGAACTAGCCCACAAAATACACGCAAAGACTCTGCAATTGACCTCATCTAGCTCTCCAGCTTGCTCTGTCACCAGCCACAACAGTTCTATCACCTTCAGGTAACAAAGACCAATGGGGTAATCATACATATAAGAATGTCAATTAGGGAACTCTTGAGGAAGAGAGGGGAGATCCTAGTTAAAACAATGATTTGCATATTCATTAATACATCACTTAACATTTCAAAACTTATTTATATGTAAAGAACCAGTGCTCTACCTGAAAAAGAAGACTGCTAAGTAAAAAGTACAAAAATATGCTTTGCCCTTGTTTTCCACAGTAATCAGAGTTTTCTTTTTATAACATTTAGCTGAATACAGGGAAGGAAGCCAGAGACTTGATAAAAAGAATCCTTAACAATTAATTTTAGGTGTGTACTTTGTATTTATTGTATAGGGTGCTAGTTTTACATCTATTTTTATAAGAAAACTAACAAATGTAGCCTAGTAAGAGATTCTTTTAAAAATCATAACGGTGAAATCATGGCCACTTGGGGCATATATAATTGGAAAAAAGTAACTTGAGATGTGGGAGTATTGAAAACGGTTTAAACATGTTTAAATCTATTAACCATTCTCTCTAAATTTTACCTGAATTCAAATAGTGGAACACTAGAAATGTACAATGTGAACATAATGAATAATTTATTTCTATAATTGAATAATTAAAACTATTCCAGTTGATATTGAGAACCTTAATGTTTCAGAATGATATTGACAACTGAAGTATCAGAGAGCAGCAGCACCTGTGATTATTTGTCATGTGCGCATCATGGCTGACACCAAATTAACTTAGATGCATACTCAGGTTTGCCTGTTTTCTTACATAATTTTATTCTCTAACATAAAAGGAGGTCATAGCTAGGGTTTGAATAAGTCTGAGTGCTTCTGGGATACATTGGGTCTTTCCCTGCTTGAAACCTGTTCTGAAGCTTATGTACTGAATCATTGCTACAGGAACCTCTACCCCATTGATGGAATTAGTAAGTCAGTCCACCCTCTATGACTTGAGGGAACCGTAAAAACATCTATCAGTGATGGCAGGCAATGAAGGAAAAATTGTATGCAATGTCAGATGGCTGAATATAGGGAAAAGATGTATGGTAATGAGCATTCAGGCAGACAATTGCAGGTAAGAAATGAGATTATTTGAAATGATACTCACAGTAAAATTATACATAATCAGCCATTCCAATTTACTTTTTTGATTGAAAAGAGAAAGTTTTTATGTCTTAGAGATAATGTTTAGGTCAAATTTGACAACTTGACTAATGAGCCCCTCATGTAATAATTCTAGCTGCCTTGACAGCCTAGCCATCATCAGTGACGGAATGACCATACTGAGATAATGATTTTCCCTAGAGTCCAATATCTCGAATGTTATAGAGGGATGGTTAATTAGTCTTTGATAGTAATAGTGGCAATATCTCCAATGCGGAGGTCATTACATATGTGCAAGCATGTAAATATTTTCTAAGCTTCCAATCATGTCGAGTGACTTTATTTTCTATGATATGAAAATAGAATTAAGTTCTACCTCCCCACTCTTGCTTTCAAAACAGTATACTATTGTTATCATTGAAGCTTTATTTTGGATTAATACATTCATTATGTGTTTGTGTGTTTTCTTTTTTAATGTTATCAATTAAAGTAGTCAGTGATTGTTTTTATCTTTGTAAGGCTGACATCTGTAAGAACAGAAATTTTGTAGAACTGATTCATATTAATCATCCAGATTAATAAAAGAATGCTTATATTGTAAAAACTATATAATATAAAATATACTGGTGAAAATTATTCTTGAAATGCCGAGGGCACTGAAATACATTTTATCATACAGGCATCTTCAGAACTTTATCTAGATGCATGGTCCTGACCACAAAATTGTTAGCCAAATTAGAGAAAAACTGTAATAATGGAAGTGGAATGGCATGAATATACAGCTTCTTAGGATTTAGATTTAATAAAAGCTAAAAGTTCTAATTAAATATATTTGAGTCTAACTGTGTAAGAAATTGCTTTGAGTCACCACCTAAATTAATGGTCTGATGATTTGCAGTGTCCAATCACATTTCTGTTAGATAGATTAGATCCATTAGGCCCATTTTGGAAATGCATTTATACCTGAATTTAAATCTTTAAATTCAATGAATTCTATGAACAGTCATTAAATAGTAACTGTACAATAGATGGAGCATTCAGAAAGAATTATTTTTGTAGTTTTGTGGTTTTGTGGACCTCATAGAACACAACCGAGCACAAATATTGAGTAATAGAGGAGGATAAAAATAGTTCATATATCAGGTTAAATAAAATTAATATTTTTTACTGTAGCTATACATGTGAGAGTAGAGATTAAATATGCTTTTTCATTTTTCATGTTAATATCTACCAGGGAACATTCCTCTCGGAAGGGGAACTAGCCCACAAAGCACACACCAGGACTCTGCAGTTGACCTCATCTAGCCCTGCAGCTTGCTCTATCGCCAGCCACGAGAGTTCTCTCACCTTCGGGTAACAGGGGCCATGGGGGTAGGGATGGAGCCTAGATCCAAGTCCATCACCAGGAGCTCATTTTTCAAAGCTGAGCTAATGACCTGCTGAGAAAAAATTTGGTTCTCAATCTGATACCATTTCCCAAAGTCACCAACCACATTACCCTGTGGACAGATGATTCTCTTAGCACCAATTCATTCTGGCAGGAAAAACATTCTTAATGGGACTTGAGTTTGCCTCTTTTATCACTTGCCTGCTGCTAGGGTCACCACCCCAGGGCTTACTTACAGTGTAGAATTCCACATGTTATTGCACTAGAGCAGACTATCTGCTGTATAGCAAATAGATGTGTGAATAGGCTCCAAAACCAGGGATTATACACTACACCACCTAGAAAAGATGCAGGTCAGAGAGAGCTTTGGAAAACCTTCCAGAAGACACAACTAAGGGGCCCGTCCTAAAGCTTCAGTACTGCAGGTGAGCCACCTTGTTCCCTGAAGTGGTTACTCTGCGAATCATAGACATTTATGTAATGCCATCTCTCAGTAGGTAAAGCTTCTGGTCCAGGGAACTAATCAGTTGAGTCAGCACAGCTATAGTGCAATACTTCGTTGAACTATGTTAGAAATTGTTCTCTGTCTTCCTGCAAATTTAGGCTCTGAATGAATACAGGCCATGAACACAATTCCAACAAGTGTTCCATTCAGTTATAGGCAATGAAACTCATCTTTGAAATGTGGATTTATTTTTTAAACAAATCCGCTTTTAAAAAAACCGAAATCTATATTTCAGCATGGGTAATTAACTATACCCATCAGAATATGATACAACACACAGAGGCAGAGAGAAAGTTCTAACATTTAGATGGCCCATGTAAGTGCCTTTGGTACTGTAATACCCAGATAGACTATGTAGCAAATTCAGACCCTAGCAACACAGAGATCCAGGAACTAGACCCCCTTTAGGAGAAGAGCCTGGCTCATCCCATGACATAATCAGAAGACCAGTTGAGAAGCTAGCTAATGATGAAGGAAACCTAAAATGGACAGTAAAATATAAAGGAGAAATTATTAGCTGTGATCCTAAGACAAGCCTCAGTGCTGTGGGTTGCATTTCATCTCCCTAATTTTCCTCTTCTAATTAACAACACCTTTGGAGACAGCTGCTCAGAAACCTTGATGGCCCTTCTGAAAGAATTTATTTTAACAAGTTAACAGAGCACCACGAAAGCTGGACTTTTGTGGACATGATGCTCTAATCTCCCGCTACGCACCTTCTAGACACCCTTCTTATTCTACCCTCTTCCAGTGTTATTAGTAAAGAATTTTAAACTCTGAACTCCTTTAGGAAGTAACTTAGCCTCAGAGACCCATCCCACAGTGGGTTGTGCACATTATTTGGTGCTTCAGATCAAACAACTGATTGGTGAAGGAAGCTCTGGCCATGTTTGTCATTTCCACAGGTGTTTATCTCCAAAGCATATTGACTACACATCCTGCATATCTGTGCTCACTAAGGTCAGCTTTCAGGAAAACCAGCTTGGCATCCTGTAGAGCAGGCAATTTTAACCTCATTGAAGTGTGATCTCAGAATAATTCAAATTCGCAGCTTCTCCTTACCTTTACCCTGGGTGCTTTTCTTTCTCTTTCCCTCACTCACCTTTTTCTCATTTTCTTTCCTCTGACTTTTGCTAGTATTTGTCTTTGTTCCATCAATCAACCAGTCTTCTCTTTTTTATGCCACCCTTCATTTCTCTTCTCTGCTTTCTATATTTTTAATTTTTACAGAAACATTCAATGTAAAAATCTTAGTGTCATAAAATATGCTTCCACAAAATTGCATAGATACTCATTTTTGGCTGCAAGAAAACTCGTTATCTCAAAATAATGTGGCTCCTACATTATATATGACATATTGAAATTTCCTGCCTTTTAAAATAACTTGGGTGCTGTCAGCTGGTTAGCAGCAGAGAGTGCAGCAAATACTCCAGTTTAAAGACAATGTGGAATGATTTTTATTCCATTTTTCATTTTATTTTGTTTATGCTGTCTTATTTTGTCTCTTTCAGTGTGTGACTATAATAATGCTCATTCTCTGAAAATGATTAAAATTTGAGCAGCGCTTTTCAAGTTTAAAATGCAAAGAACAGTTTCGTTTTTACAGGTTTTTCTATGATAATACTGAGAATGAGTCACTCATCCTGACAGTGGCCTTCTAAATTACTGCGAAATAACCATAGATGCTATTACACACACTTACAGATGTGATTTAAATTCTCTGGAACTCCTCTGCACTTTGAATGAGAATTAGCAGCTTTGAAAGATTTAACTGCACATTGAAAAATGATCAAAGCAAGCAGCAAAATGAACTTGAGATCACTCATCGGGATTGGAATCTTCAATGCTTTCAGACCCACTGAACCTTCCCGTTTCAGTCTCTGGCAAATTTACTTCATGATAGGTAATGTGACCACCTTTCTAAGTATCTGCTAATTCAGGCTTTTTCTTTTATATCATTAAGCCGTCATTCTTTGACTATAAAATCTTTTATAAAAAAGATAAAATGAAGGGGCAAATGTTAGTCCTAGTTTAATTATTGCTTGACAGAGTGTCTCCTCAATGGAATTTGTGCTTTGTAAAGGAAGCTGACTACCGCCAATACTCAGGAAGCTTTGTCCAGGTGTAATAAGAATTAGGATCAAAACCTAGTCTTTTGAGAGACTTTCTCAGCTTCATATTGTATGTCTTCTTGGCTAGCTCTTCCCCTCAGCCTCCCAGATTCTCAGTGGGCTTCCTCCCCAGCTTCCCTCACTCAGCTTGTAAGGATGCTGTGGAACAACAGGAGGTGTGTGAAGAAAAGAGCTAAGCCATGTCTCGGAGATGCCAGGCAGCTGAGCAAGGAATGTGTGTCTTTATAAGCCTGTCACTGAGAGCCCTGTGGGAAAACCTGCAAGGAAGTTTGAAGCCAAGAGAATAACAAGGTGTTTCAGCAGAACTGCAAGATAAGCCATAGGAATATGGAAAATCATGGCACACAAAGTGATGTTAACACTGAATGTTAGAAACAAACAAAAAAATAAAATATCTTTTTACTTCAGAGCTCCAAAGCTATACATGTGACAAGTGGGACCAATCAATACTAATGTTTTCTGCCAGTAAGGACAGAATTCTTTTCTTCATGGATTCCATCACTTACTAGTTTCCGGCTTTATAATTAGATTTAAGTCTTTTAAAAATTTATGAGCCACAGTGTACTTTGATAACTGACACATTACTTAATTGAAAAAGTCCTGTTACTTTATCATTAACAAAATTATTACAGAACCATTCCATTAAAAAATGATAAAATGTGGTGAAAAAATACCAAAACATTTATTGGGTTATCTTATCAGAGGGGAGTACATGCAACTCTTTATTGAAATGTTCCTGTACTACAGTACCTCAGATTTCCTATTTATAAAACTAAAAGCAATTTCTCTAAGTAATTGTCAATTGTTCCCATCTTGCTTAGCTTTGATTTTATTAACATATTATCTTCCATTAGCAATTATACTATATGATAACCATTTCTCCTTTTTGCCCCTATAGTACTAATCACAGGGTTATGTTATGTGCATGATTTTGGATTCCCAAATATAGATTCCGTCAATATCCTCCCTATAAACATGAGCCTTTTGCTTGTTATTACTGTCAAGCAATAACTCAAACCAAGTAGTTTAGAAAATGTTTGTATCATTTTCTGTTTTTATAGCAAGTTGAATACTTTTATTGATGCATTCAACAAATATTTTAAACATTATATTTTAGGCTTGCTACAGGTGCTTCTGGTATTGAAACAAATTATAGTTATTTTATTGGGCTGTCTAGGGAATGTAACAGCATTTTAATCTCTCTCACTTTTGCTTTCTCTCTCACATACACACCTCAAGGGTCTGAATCTTCTTAATTATATTGCAAAATACAAAAGAAGGATTTTTTGTATTCATATCAATAGACATATGTTACAACCAATAGATTAGAACATAGATAAATTGTGCTTATTAAATTGTGTCAATTACTAAATTCTTACTTGGTGAGAGTCATTACTTTAGCTCTATATCACACACAGATTTAGGCACCTTGTTCGCCACCCCACCTAACTACAAGGAGACTGCAGCTGCAGGCGTCTCACTCCCGCTGTGAAGGCTTTCCTGGAGATAACGTAGTTCTCCTAAATTGACATACTATATTACTTGGAGGAGTCCTTAAAGCGATTCCCAGATTCGTGCATTATCTTCAGTATCCCCCTCCCTTGTCTGTGAACCAAATAAATACGGGCTGCCCAGAGGAGTCTTTGGCTAAACACAGAGAATATTGAAGCTGTAGGAGAGTTAGTCCCTCCTGGGGCCCTGAAACCATTGCCATTGTCTCATTTATTTAAGCCTTCGACATCTACTCACTTGGGACATTGCAGGCTTGGTTAACTTGCAATAACTTAGGGTTATTTAACCTGGTTATCAATATATCAAGAAATAAAAAAACAAAGAATACTGTAGAGGATCTAGGAGAAAAAGAAAAGCAGAACAGAGATTCTCCCACAAAACTAAAGCTAGAAGTTCCATTGGACACGGATATTCCCCATTTTTATATCGCTCCCAAAGAGTTAAATTCATCATGTTGCAGGGACATGTGCATACCCACGTTTATAGCAGCATAATTTGAGAACTACATCTTGTAAACAGCCTATATCCCCCAAACAGATGAATGGCTACAGAAAATGTGGTATTTGTACACCATGGTGTACTATCCTACCATAGAGACAAATGAGGCATTCATGGGAACATGAATGTAATTGGAGACCATAATATTAGCTGAAATGAGTCAGACACAAATTTAAATAGTGTGAAGCTTCTCTTATATGAGAGAAACAATGGAGATGGAAGGAGGAGGGGGAAGGTGAGGGAAAGGGGCCGGGCACAGAAAGAACTGAAGAGAAACATGACGCAAATAGAGGTCTGAAAAATAGGAAGGTGACCAAAAGTTGGAAGGAGCAGGGAGCGAAGTGAGGGGTCGGGATGAAAGAAGAGGAGGAAGAAGAAGAGCGAAGGAGAAGAGGAGGAGGAGGAAGAGGAGGAGGAGAGAGAAAAGGAGGAAGAGAACGGGACGGGGAGAGGGTGGTGTTAGTGAAGACAGGCCCTGGAAGAGAACGCTGTAAAGCGCTAGGCCAGTCCGTGAGGAACACTCATCCCTACCCCTTCCTGGAGAAATAAATAGATTTAAAAAAGAAAATGAATTCTTAGTTGTTGATATAAAAAAAAACTCCAAAATTTTGAGATAAAATGAATGTGAATAACATTTCCTAGGTTTAACTGAAAATAGTACCCTAGATAGCAAAGTGTAGGTTTGAGTTAGACGAAAGAAGTATTGTATGCAATTTTGCTCACCTGAGCTTATTTATAATTTACCCCTTATACTGGGCAGAATTTAGATAGAAATGCTCTCATAACATAAAGTCTTCCAAGAGAGCAAATGTTAACATGTATCTTTGCGTTTGAGAGGTATTAAGAAACCTTGCCAATATTTGAACAATAGGAAAGTAAAGAAAAACTCAGATTTCAAACTATTACATGTATAAAAATTTTTGGAAAAATTTGGCTCATCAGGAAAGATAAAAGAGTATGACATTTTCAAAGGAGATTCTATAAGATATAAGATACTTTCATAGCATATCTATTAATTTTAAATAATTCACAATTTAAACTGCTCATTTAGTAAATTTTCACAAATGTATGCCCTTTATATATCACATAAGTGCATAAAGTAGATTTAAACCTGCCAGAAATATAGTGGCAGAAAGAGAGCTAGTGACCCTTTATATGAGAACAAGCAAGATAATTTTAAGCAAAATCATTTTATCCGTACAACATAATAGCATTTCAAATTGTAACATAGGCAAGCATAACAGTTAACTGATCCCTGGTGGTAAAATATAAAATGGTATGTCAATTCATACTCTCATATTTACTTCTCACAGTAAGTACGTACAATTTTACAGACCTCACTACACTACACTGCAGAGTGCATCAAACACACCTAAACCATCAGAGTTCTATTTTCTGACGAAAGCAAAAATCTATCTACAGCAACCATTCCTTCCAGCTGAATTTTTGGGTGAAACTTCTTATTTTCAGATGAAGACTTCAATAGCACAAGATGCATATAGGCCTCCCCATTGAAACGGAAATGCTTTGGATATAATCAGAGGAAGAAACCCACACGGAGCCTTTTAGACCAAAAAAAGTACCAAAATGTATTGGTAGTATCTGCAATCATCCATGTAGTATCTATTTGTTCTCGATTTTAATAGACAAATATACACGGTAAACAATAACAGATGCCAATTAACATAATTGAATGTTCAGAAAAATAAAATTAATGGCTTTATTACCCATAATGTATTCACCCAAATGTTTCATTAGCTTACTAATGTAATATTGATGAGGGTAATAACAAACTTGTGCCTGTCCTAACAATTGCGAACTGCAAGCTAAGCACGAAATCCCTATTCCTCCTCCACTTACTTTCTTCCAAACAGGTTTCCTCTTAGATTCTCATTCACAGATCACAAAAGAACAATTTAGGTTACTTCAGGAATTAATTAGGCATTTGTGTGAAAGCCACTAGAACAACTGCTCCCCCTGCGAGCTCATAAAGCTGTTTAATTTGCTCTCGTGTTTGCATTCAGAGAAGCTGGCAACAGCACAATAATGCACAGCATGCGGAGATGGTCAGCCAAGTTTCTGACCGAATTGTTCGCTTCCATTTGCAGTGCTCATTTCAAAGGCACACACAGTACCACCTTTTAACCTCACCAGTGACACAGCTGGGGCACTTTTCCTCATAATGAAAAATGACTTCAGGTAATGTTCTCCCTGACAATCTTTGAGCCATTCCAGGAACACTTACTGTCTTCTTTTGGAAAACTAGCTGAATTCTCTTTCTGCCTTCAGATAGAATTTAACTTTGATTTACTCAGTGCTTAATAACTCATTCAGTAAGTGCATTTCTTAGACTTCATTTAACTCAAGTGAGATGTACAGTGCATGCTAATTCATCTTTGAAACTAGTACACAAGGGATAAATATCAGGTTAGACTTAGACTTGTCACATTTAACTAAAACACTGACCTTGGAAGAATTCCATTCTGCTATCCTGCTCAAAATTACAAAGACACACAAATACATATTACTAAAATTTTGCATAGATTCTGCTTTTTGCATATTTCAATCAATATTGAATCCTGAATAAGTTGCTCTAAAATCTGCAATTTGATCCTCAAGGAAAGAATTCTACTACCTAACTTGAAGGTAATGACAACATTTTCTCTTTGTCATGCCAACACCTGGGCCCATCTGTGAGGATGGCGCTGTGCCATGCAGAAGGAAGAACATCAATTTCAACTGCATGTAGGTGCCAATATGTGGAAGTTCAGAGTGATAGCCTGTGGAACTCATCAAATAGCTGATCTTTTGTAAGAAAATCCTTTCAAGAGCAAGCAGTGCCAAATGAGGGCCAAATGCTTCATTACTAAGCTTCACAGCTGCTGGTGCTCCTGGGCATTCAGAACATCAAAGCACATTTCCTCCTGTATTTCTGGTTGCACTTTGCCTGAAAGCTAGTCACTTTACATAAAGAAAAAAAAAACTAGATGGGATTATTTTGAAACACAGAGAAGTATTTTGTTACTTTGTCAAGCAACAATTTCTTTACATTTCTTATTAAATACTTTGCTAGCTGGCATATTTAACAATTTGTGAAAATGAGCTTTTATTTAGGGAGTAATAATAATTCATAAGCTCATCAAGGATTTCCTTGAGGACAAAACATGAATGTTTTATAGGTGTGGGGGACTGGGTGAATGGGTATGTGTAAAATTTTTAGGTTGTAGTCAGGAAACAAGAAATAGGTGTTTCATGTTTAGGAACTGGCTTACATAGGTACAATATCACAAGTAAATAACAGACTCAGGCAAAATCAAACTCGAGTGCTACAGTAGAGAATCATGTCAATACAAGCTGAATCACTTCAGAATGCAGAACCAGCCAAAGGCACTATCTGTAAATGGGATCTATGGGCTACTTATCTGGATTATATAAACTAAATTTGTTTCTTAAGTTTTGAAGTTATGATTAATTTTAAGATTTTCTTGATTTGAGGCAGTGAAAGGTTTTCATTTTAGCCATGCTAACAGTGTTTTCATTTCTTAAACAAAGGAAAGTATTCAAGGCATTATGGTTTTATCCATAGGGGAAATTCCATTCAGAGACTGCAAGCACAGATGATCCCACTATATTCTGTGGGTTACACAGTGACAACGAGATTACATACACTCAGCTGTGAAGAAAGCCCTAGGACACCATCTTTCTTAGCTTTAGCTTTCCCTGTAGGGGAAGCCTTATTACCAACCAAATTAAAATTACCTTTGCAAATAAATTAGCATTTACCAATCAAAGACACCAAAATCCCTTTCAATTACTAAAAAAATGACAATGATTTACTTCTTTCCTTAAAATGCAGTACTAATACCTTATAAAATAATGAACAAGTGAATCCATTTTCTACTAAGTATTCAAAGTACCTGAGGACCTGCCATTGAGACAGACAAATTTTCAAGTTTGGGAAGATTACATTATTTGTAGTCTCAGTGTCCTCCTCTGAAAACAGAAGTGGTGGCACAGAGTTCCTGGAAGTGTGAACTAAGTTAATATTTGTAACATATTTAACTCCTAGCCCAAAACTTCATTATCCTCAGCAGCTTTAAGAAATTATTATTCAGGTTATTATTATAATTGACGATCAGTTCACCTTGATCATCACAGTGTCTTTTTTAAGAAATGTTTTGGTTTAGTAATTAGTATATGTTGGCTGCAAATTTTAGAAAAATAGAAAACACAAAAATGAAAAGTCAAAAAAATGAAAAACAAAATAACTCGTACAATACTGAGATTTTAAAAATAATATCATTCTGTGTCTTGCATACCTTTTTCCTCCATTTCAGAGTTCCTTTGTAGAAAGTCAATCTTAATCTAATCTTTTGTACTTATAGAATGTATTACTTTGCACAGAACAGAATGAAATTAAGATTCATTTTTAACTACATGAAATTTATTTCCTGGAGAGAGATTTAAATATTCGATATACTTTCTATAAGGCAAAACTTTTGCCTGACATTCTGAAACCAAACCAAAAAAATTATCTGTGTCTATCAGTTTACTGCTCAATCCACTTACATGGTTTTTGTATATTATAAATTTACTCAAAGGAAATAATATTAATCAATCAGAGCAAAGCTACTAAATAAACACACTTGTTATTCTTACACATTGAAACAGCAAGTAATTTTGACACAATACTTTTAGATTGATTCTTGAGAAAATTACATAACACAAATGAAAATGGAATTTTAATTCCAATTATATTTGCTTCTGGTTGAGCATGACACTTCCGTGGATACCATTACAACTATTTAATGATTTGAGATTGAGCCAAAATTCCAAACAGCTATATGGGGGAACAACCCATTAGAAGTACATTTGGCCATCAGAATATTACTGCATGTGTGTGCAAGCCTGTATATCCCTTAGGGATTAATATGAAAGAAGAGAGAATAAGTATTCTCTTTGATTTATATGTTTGCCTTTGTTTTGAAATTATACATACTTTTGAATGCATTACCTCCATTTTAAATGTGAGAGAATGCAAATGTATTTGTATACACGCTAAATTCTATTCTCTATTACTTGGTTTAAGGATGATGCTAGGGATAATTGAAAGGCACAGATGATAAAGATGTCAGACAATAGTTGCTCACTTGTCCCTCACAGCTGCATTGACAAGAGCTGCTATTAAGATCAGTTGGAGCCTCCTCCCCTCTCCATGAGCTTGGACAGCTTCCAAGGGGGAAGACAAATGACAAAATGGCAGGTAGCTCGAGGGTGAAGCAAAGTAGCAAGGTGGTCTGAATAATCTATACATGAGTAATCATCACTGCCTAATAGAGAAGGATCTGGTGGGAAAATATATAGATAATTTGTAATTAATATTTTAAAACGATCCTTCACTGCTGAGAAAATGAGAAACGTGCTTAATCCTTACTGAACCGCAGCCATACATGATTGATATTAATATGCACAAACTGTTTTAAAACGTTTGTATGATACTTCAGAAAAGAAGGTTGTGTGGTGTCATGCAAAATAATGCTAATTATGAGGACAGAGTAGGTAAAATGTGGCTGCTTGAGGACATGGGCCTCGGTTTAAAGCTAAAATTTTAGACCTTGTTGCATCCATCATACTTCTTCACAACTGTCGATAAAAACAAACAAACTTCTCTTGTGAGGTTTTTCGTCTCTTAAGCCTCCTGCTCCCTGTAAATAAATGCTCCATTGTAAATGAGTGCTTTTGCTTTTCATTGTTAATCTGTTTGCTGCTGTTGTTGCTGTTGCTGTAGCTGTTACTGGTATCTTTGCTGCTGCTGTTGCTATACGCTATCACCCTTGGTACCCTTGTGGGAGATAGCACTTTTCTCTCTCCCCAAAATTCCGTGGGTTGTAACTGTCTAGGAGACTTTGGCAAAGTGCCTGAGTATGCTCTGGACCCTTGTTACTGAAATTATGAGACAAAAATATCTGTAATGCTCATCTTATAAGGTTTGTGAGAGAATTAATGAAAATAATATATACCATATTCTTTTATTTTTTCCTGTGCATCACAAACATAGCAGATCAAAATTAACATTTTGTTGTTTCTGTCTCCATGGTTCAGGAGATGAGGTGTGGTGAGTTATATTCTCTGCTTATGGCCTCACAGGGCTCCAGTCAAAGCATGTGCAGTCTGCTACCCTACTAGGAGCGTCTATCAAAGGAGAATATGCTTCCAAGTTTGCTCAGTTGTTGGCCAGATACTTGGCAGGGTGGGAGTGGGTGTATTGCTATGAGTCCTGGTTTCTTGTAGATGATTTTTGGTGATAGCCCTTACATGTTGGCTGTATGGTCTCACAATATGGCCTCTGCTCTCTTTAAATAGTTAGCAAAAGAACAAGCTCCAGAGCAAGTGTGCTAGCAAGAAATACACTAAGTGATGAGAAAAAGAGTGGACTTAGATTCAGACCACCACCAACAACAAACAAGGGTCGGGGAATAACACGTAAAGGACCACATGTAGATACAACACACGTGTTGAGATTTGGGACTGGGAGTAGATGCTGAAATGAATGAGACTCCCATGAAACTTGGAGAAGGATGACAGTGTTTATCGTGCAAGGGAAACAGTAATCTGTAGTCACTGAGACCCACAGTACAGATTGCTGGGCAGTCTCTAAGATAGACACTTCATACTTCCCAAGCCATTGCCCTGACCAAGATGTGGAACCTGTTTCTATGCAGTATAATATGTCAAAGTGAAAGAATGTTGTCCCCATGATAGCCCACATAGCCTTGCAATTTCAATGAAGTAGAAGACATGTTCAGAAAACTTCATGCTAAGGAAGAATTGGTGTTTAGAAACTACGTCTGTCCTGTAGGAGACTTGAGTCATTTCCACCAATGAGGTAGGGTCACTTCACGGTCACTGGAAGCCATCACCCTCACTCCTACTGTCTTAAACTTAATTTTGCCCACAAAGTGTGTAGCCAAGAGAACAGATTCATCGTGAACTCAGCTGCTAGATGGAAACATGGCCAGAATAACACCTCTGGGACCGCTTATGAAATCCAAAGCAGAGTGCTCAGCCCTGCCCTGAGCCCCAAACAGGCTGAGGTAGTGTGAGAGCTTTCAAACTGCTCACTTTGTGCTAATTTTTTACATCGAAATAAAAATTATTTTTAAAATAACTTATTCATTTCAATAATTCAGTAAATATTATCTTAGTTTTTCCAGAGAAACAGTATAACATCACAGTTTGAAGAGTTTCAAGAGATAGACCTTGGGTGGAAACATTGTCTCTATCATTATTGATAAATTAAGTTTATGTAGGTAGCTTCTCTGATTCTTCAGTTTCCATATGTATATTACAAATACAGTATGCATACATAGAGTTGAATATAGGGAAGAGGCAAGTTAATGCAAATTACTACAGGAAAATGGTCCTCATTCAAAGTCTCACTCCATGTTAGGCTTCTTACTATTACAAGAATAAATAGAGTTGTATCCACTAAAGTAGATCTTACCTTGTCACTTTATTTCTTAATTTACAACTATTAGATACAATTACTTAAAATAATCTGAAGACACATCAAGTACTTATTTAAAATTGTCACATAGGCAATTAAAGAAACCTGATTCCAGTTTTAGACAGAAATTCTTCAGGAATTCACAAGAAAATCTTACATTTGAAATACCTTAAGGCAGTTGTTTTTCAGTCTCTCAGAAGTGCTGAGTTGTTATTAAAAAGACATTTGATGTCCAGTACGTAGGGTAAAATTTGGTTCAATTAATACCATAGTATAGAACAGGTTGCAAGGAAATACACTTTCCCAGGGTGGTTTGCTTTTCTAACATGAGGAATCTAAAAGCTCCTATTAAATCCTAGGCAAGAAAAACCCTTTGATAAACATTTGCAATGCAGTACTGTGTACTGTATTCTACACTTCTTTATATCTAGGAAAATTTCACTAAAATGTACATGTAATGAATAAATTTAGAAGAGATGATATTAAAGGTATTTTTTCTATTTTTAAATTACACGAATAATGCATGTGAATATTCATGTGTTAAAATACTAAAGGTGTATAGACACATGAAATGAAAGTTTCACACAAATCTCACAAATTGCATTATTTCCTCTACCAACTGGAAAAATTTCAAATAATACTTAAGGAAAATTGTCTGTGAATTATGCATGTGTGTGTATGTTGAACAGATTTAATTTGCACATGCAATAGAAAAATTCTTAAAGTACAAAAAGCTGTTGTGTTTTAAAACATTTTCTAATTTATTTCATATTAGTTTTTTGTTAGTTCTCTTATTTGCTTTTAATTATATGGTCTTTTCCACATTACAGCAATGCCATAATTTATAAGTACCAACTAATAAACATTAGTTTTTTCAAATCTTTTTCTTAAATATTTGGTTTCCAAGGGCAAATTTTAAAAAAATATTTTTGTAAGCAATTACAATAGTATAGGATATATTAAAGTTGTACACATTATAGTTAAGGAGGTAATGTTTAAATCTGAAACCAAGTTCATATTAAATTTAATGTTTTGCTTATCAAATGTTACTTTAGCTCAATTAAGCACATACACTTGGCTTTCCATTTCCGTAAATTCAGTCAACTTTGGGTCAGAAATATTTTTAAGATAATTTTGTTGCTGACATCCACTTTATAGTTCGGCCTCTGAGACTTGCAGGTTGGCTCTCTACTGAACGTGTGCAGACATTTTTCTTGCCTTTATTCCCCAAATAATACAGTACAGCATCTGTGTGCATCACATTCACAATGTATTAGGTGTTATAAGTAATTTAAACACGATTTAAGTATATTGGAGGATGTGTGTTGGTAATATTCAAATATAATTCCATTTTATACGAGGAAGTCAAGCATCTGCAGAGTTTCACATCCTCAGAGGTCCCTGTAACCTAACAGATCCGCGACAAGTACCAAGAGATGACTGTAATATACTTAACAAGGTAACTTTAAAATCATCTTTTGAATCTCAATGTATTCTTTTTATCCTGGGACAAGTTCTGCAGCCTACATGTACTCAAGTCAGGATAAGACTGGGGCATGGAGAGGGTCAGGGTGAGTACTGTTCTCTACAGAAAGAAATATTTTCTCATAAATGTTTGTAATTATAGACCTTGGTAAATTTTACTATTGTTTCTAAATAAATTCCACTTCTGTCCTCTTTGAACCTCAGGCTAGCTGTTGCCAAAGGGTCTAAATCTATTCTCCTCCTGCTCCAACTCCTCCGCCCACATTTTGGTAAATAACTAATATATAGTTATTTGGGTAAAAGATAAAGAGATGAGTGGTTTTCTCAGCACTGTCTCACTTACTGTAAGGATTTTAAGACTATAATTGTTTACCACTGAATATGGAAGAATTCTGTGCAAACACAGACAGTTGTAGATAGGCCACAAAACAGAACAGTAATCAGAACAACTGCATTGATAATTTAGTAGAAACACTGAGCCCAACCACTTGTCTCATGTTAACATTACAGACAACAGACATTAATAAAAAATAAACACATCAATGATTGCTGAGGCACTTAATTTGCTATCGATTTTCTTAGCATTTTCATCAATATTGATTTTGTCACCCATCAGATGTCTTTTTATTTAAGGAGCACAAGATTTAATAAAAATTATTTCTGTTTATATATTACCTACTATACAATAGATTCAACTTATGGCAATTCTGTTAGGTTATATGACTAGAAAATTTATCTTATGTTTGGTTATTATTTATCATGATAAAAAGCTTTTTCTCTGTAATAAAGATAAAATTAGAATGGAATTATATAGTTGAAACATACAAGTACCAATTGTCCATGTTAGATTTAACCCACTGAAAAAGCATTTGGTTAAGAATGATAATGTTTTTTATAGTAAATGTATATGTTCAGTTTAATACCCTACAGTTCATACTGCCTTATATTTCTCTAAATTTCTAGTATATTTTTCCTATTTAGTTTACTTTATATTACATTTTTATTAAATCACTATTTATTTTATTTTAATGATCAGTATTATTTGAGTTAATTTTTATTCTGTTGCCAAGAATTGGATTCAGAGTATCTGAACTGAGCTTTATCTACAGAGTCTACTTGAACTTTTGATAGTCCTAGTTCAGCTTCCCAGAATGTTGGAATTACAGGTGTGCATCACCATGCTTGGCTTCTGTTACATAAATGAGACTGACAGCAAGAACTCTCAAAGTGAAATAAGAAAAAACAAATACTAGAGAAGCGCTTATTAATAGAATTCATTAGTGGTAATTTCATAGCAAACAATATAGAATACAGATTAGAAAATGTAGTTAGTAACATTTTATTATAATGATAAATGTCTAATTTGAAGAGACAAGTTGTTTTTTGCAACATTTAGCATAACATCTAAATAAAATCAGCGCATATTAGCAGTACAAAATAAATGTACGAAAACCACAATAATAGTATAAAATAGAAGTAAAAAAATTATAATAAATAAAACTAACTATAAATAGAAGTAACTGTTATGGTTTGCATCTGGTTGTCCCCCCAAATCCTCATGCAATCATAGGGTAGGCTTCTAGAATTTGTGATTGACCCATGATCCGATGCTGGGATTATGGGTGCGAGTGTTACACCCAGAGGTAGTTTGTGTACAGTGTAACGGAGACAAAGTGGCTGCTTGCTATTGCTGCTTCTTTTGCTCTTGTTGCTTTTGTTGTCTTCTGCCACCATGATATGTTGCCATTTGCCATGTGCCACCCTGCCTTGGAGCCAGCCAAGTATGGACTGAAGCCTCCATGAATTATAAACTAAATAAACCTTTCCTTACTTGACTTGGGGCATTGGATATTTTGTCTCAGCAATGAGAGAAAAGTAACCAAGACAGTAACAAACAAATAGAAGTAACAAAAAAAGTTACAATAAATAAAAATAGCAAGGCAGGAATGAGACTTGTTTGTAAAAGAAACAGTGAAGTTAACTTTGTTTAAATGCTTCTGCTCACGTTTTAAACTTGATTTTGAATTGCAATTTCAAACCACCTATCTGAAGGAAATTGCAATAAATCCAAGGTCCAAGAAAGGTAGAAACATTCCTAAGAAAAACTGCACAGGGCTAGATGGAAAAATATATTTATTTTAATATAAGACAAAACTATCAATATTCCTCTAGCTTATGTGGGATCTGACAGAAAATTTCAAATGTAGCAGTGTATGGAGGAAAGCACAGATTATAATTTTATAGTTACAAGCTACAAGATACTTTCATGAATTTTCTGTAATTCAAATAAACAAAATCAGGAAAGAAGAGAAAATTGATCCAATAAATTGGATTGGTTTAACATCTTTCTTTTCCTTAAATCTATGTTTTCCTTTTCAGTCTCAAAGAATTTGAAAGGGTAAAATTTAAATAAAGTCAAGCAAATTATTTTAAAATGAACACAACACATGTATGAAAAGTGTGAATCTAAAATGAGTGAAAATAAGCAGAAATCACAGAATTAACAGTATTTGATAAGGTTCCATCATCTTTAAGAAAATGAAAAGTATTAGAAATATGGGAAAGCAATGTAGATGAACACTGAACTACAATGCTGACCTTTTAGAGAACAACATAGAACTTGCAGATACGGAGAAAACTGTAATGAAAAGTACACGTGAAAAAAATTGTAAAGAAGAAATATAGATAGAGGAAACAGCTGCCAAAAGCTAATAACCATTATCAGCGTTCAAAATACGGAATAACAGACACAGCCTCGGAAAACACAAACATATATCAGCAGTTAGGAGCCGGTATAACGAGGACCTCAATAAACCTATTTAAGAATCCAAACCAAGAGTAAATACAGGGCTGGGGATATAGCTCAGTGGAATAAGCGCTTGCCTAGCAAGTGCAGGGTCCTGAGTTCGATCCCCAGTACCGCAAAGAGAAATTTGGGGGAAGTTATTATTTAGAAAGAGAATAGTTTGAAAGTTTTCAGAAAAAACATATAACCACTGACAGAAGGAATCCAAACTTCGCCAAGTCATAATAACACAGCAGGACACCGAAGTCATACAGTTACTACAAGGCTCCTGATCTTAAAGGACAGCTAATCCTCAAATGAGAGTTTACTTGATTATTCATAGAATAATAACAACAAACGAAACCAGGATAAAAGTGGGATAATATTTTTAAATATGGAAAAATAACATCACTATCAATATAGACTACTGTACTGATTGGAGGGGGTCATTGAAGAATTAAGAATAATGATATTTTCTAATATAAGCTGCAGTTTAAGCGGTAATAATCTATCAACAGAAAGGCAGAAGAATTCATGACATCAAAGGGGAAATTGCTGGAGCCAAAGTTTTTAATTATGAACACATTATATATGAACAAACAATCCTAGTGCATCAGTTCAGCATAAATTATGCTTCAAACAGCCCTCAGATTACAGATGCTCAAAATAAAAAATGAAAAGTTTTGCTTTGCTTGTGTTGCATGTTTATTACCAGTTTGCCACTGGAGATCCTTTCACTGTGCCCTTAATTCATAGAGCAGACCTTGTGGAGATTATCTTTCTCCAAATCATGAGAAGAGAGATCACTGAGGGTCTTCATTATTATGAAATGAAATAGAAATGATTGAAATGGTTTTAAAGATCTGAGATACCTGAAGTGGAGGCTGTTGAGCAATTACTTACTGGAAAAGACTGGGTGTTATACAAGAAAGATTTGGGGAGAAGTTGGCTTCAAGAAATCAAGAGAAACTTGGTTAAAAGGATCCTTTAATCTTATGCATACCAAATCTATACCTTAAAAATAGGATATGAGTACATAACAAGAGAGGACCGGGAGATGCTGATAAAGGAATGATAGTTGTGTGAACCCATGTGATTCAAAAATACAAGTAGGAATGTGTTTAAAAATGCCAAAGACTGGAAAGCGGTATACATACACTCCCAACCTCTGTGATAGGAGAGGTGTGACACTGAAAACATACAACTTGAATGACCTCAGGGGATCTCCAGGTTTTGATCACAGCTGGAAGGTCAAGTGGTCTTGTAGAGAAAGAGCTCAGTGGATGCAGAGTACTGTAGATAACGGGAAGCGCCAGGGGCTGAGCAGAGAGGGATGTTTCAGTTAGAAAGGAGCAGCAAATAGAGTTAGCAGAGAAAGTGTGCAGCTTTAGACATGAAAAATGCATGAGGACATGAAACATGGGTGTTCAATAGCACTGAGAGGGATGAAACACGTAATCAGATTTATTCAGATAGTTTTGTGAAAGAGAGCTTTGACAAGTCGGTAGGAATGGGCAAAAGCGCGGGTGAGAACTGAAGTCCCTTTCAAAGGAGACACTGATACCTTGAGATTCCAGAAGTTTATTCTCAGGGCACTGGGCTTTTTTGTGATTGTACCAAATACTTCCCAAGACTTCTAGATGGTAAAATTCAATGACAGTGAAAGAGATAATGGTATCAACCAAACATCATGAAAATAATTATTAACAAAAACCTTATCAAGAATACTATCTACCAGTAAAAAGGATACTATCTAACAGTAAAAAGGAATTTCATTTAATTATATTTTGTGTGCCTGCTAGAAGTAAAAACATCAGTGGTTTATTCCTCCATTGCAGTGTTACAGCACAAACGTCACTTTTACCCCCATAGTATTTTAAAATTCAAACTTAGGGGCTTTAATATTCTAAACATTTAGAATAACATGAACTAATCGAAGAAAATGTAATTTTCTTCTTTAAAGTAAATCTCTGCTTCAGGCATTGCATATTCTATTAGAGTTTCTATCGAATAAATAAAAAATAACTAATACTATATCTTCAATTAAGCAGACAAATTCCTAAAGGGCATCTGAAATAGCGAACATTTTTCAGAAACCTCTTTTCTATGGGAAAATGTGCTAATTCTCCTATCTTAACCATTAGCATTTTTAGCTCAAAAAATGACACAATTCATACATTTTTCTGGAGTTAAGAAAAAGTTTAAAAATATATCCTTTAAGAAGACGCAGTGGTTGCCTAGCATGACACATAAAAAAAGAATATTTTGCTTCTAGTAAACCACAGGCATTTCTAAAATTTTTATTCTTATTTTAACCTGGATTGGAGAGTGGGAGCATGAATGCAAACTAGACATGGAAAAAATTCTGCCTCGAATATTCTTGGAAACTAATAGTAAATCTATCTAACAATAGTCAATATAACAAACTTGAACTTTTCTGGTGTCATTTGTACAGGGTACTAGTTCCCTATTCTTTCACATGCCTGTGTTGATTTAACAAAGTGACCATTCCTGAAGATGGTTTCCTTCTTTGAGCGTGCGCGTGCGCACGCGCACACGCACACACACACACACACACACACACACACACACATTATATAAAAGGTTATCAGTGTATGCTTCTGTTATGGTTTGTATCTGGATGTCCCCCCCGAGCCTCATATGGTCATGGGGGTGGCTTTTCTATGGCTGACAGGTCTAGAGTTTGTGACTGCTTCATAGTCTAGTGCTGAGACTGGGGTTATGAGTGCTACACCTGCCCTAGGGGGTAGTCTGCATACGACATCAGGGAGAAGGAGAGGCTTGCTCCTCCCCCTTTGCTCTTGTTTTTGATGTCTTCCACTGCCGCCATGAACTGCTGCCCCTCTGCCATGCCACCCTGCCTTAGAGCCAGCTGAGTACGGACTGAAACCACCACAAACTATAGCTAAATAAACCTTTTCTCCCTTAACTTTGGGTGTCAGTTATTTTGTCTCAGCAATGAGAGAAAATTAACTAGGGTAACTCTTAAAGAATAAAGAAGAAGAATAATAATAAGGAACTAGCTTGTTATCTAGTGTCTTGTCATGGGCATAATGGTACCATTCCATTTCTTTCACTTTTGAAGTTTTATTTTAAGAATATAAACATCACTTTAAAGTGCTTATGAAGTTAACCAGTGGAACAGCTAGAGAGAAAATAAACTTTCATTAGCCTAAATTCAGAGCACTTTCAAATTGTTGCAATTTGGAAGTGTTAAAAGAAATATATTTTGTAATTAGGAATCTAAGATATAATCTTTCATCTTGTAAAGATAAAAGACATACGTTCAATATACTGATGGGTTTTGAAGTAATTTTGACCATATCAGTCAAAATTATTTTGAAAATTCTGCAGTTTTATGTTATTTTTTATTTGATTTCTTATGAGAGCATATTTTAATATGCTTGATTTTTTTCAATCCATGATAAACTTGCAAACTCTTGCATTTCAAGCAAAACAGGATAGTTTAATGCCTCCAGCTTTACTATGAATGTATGTTTCTCGTCCAAATGAGATGAGAGAGAATTTGGCAGGCTTTTGCTATTCCACAACCTCCACATTTTCCTCTTCTCTCATGGGACAAAAGAGTACATTGATTCAATTTTTGATATTTATTTATTTATAAATGATTAAAGAATCTCAGTAAAAAGACTAAAAGCCTAATAAATAGAACACACAAAAATTAAATTAACACCTCAGATCAGATTTAAAAGCTCATTATTTAATCATGATATAGGTAACATAAGCTAGACACGCAGGCTTATGATCTCAGCTACTTGAGAGGCTGAGGCAAGAATATCACAAATTTAAGACCAGTATGGGAAAGTAAATGAGCCTTTATCACAAAATAAAATTTATTTAAAAAGGACCCAAAACATAGCTCAGTACTAGTGTTTGCCTAACATGTAGGAGTGCCAGAGTTTAATCACCAGTTACACACACACACACACACACACACACACACACACACATATACACACATACACACTTTGGATAAATTTAGCTTTTCAAGTTTATAATTCAGTACTTTCTAATGTCACAACATTTTGTAAACATCATTATGCTTTATTTTAAATATTTTTGTCACCATTAAAAGGAACTCCATGCCCATGAACAGACACTCTCCTTTTCTCCTCAATCCCCACTCAGCAATTGCTCATCTATTTCCTGGCTGTGCACATGTGCCAGTTATGAGCTCTTCATGTAAATAGACTAACACAATACTCGAGTTTGTGCGTAGCCTTTCTTACACTCAGCATCTGGTCAAGGTTGAACCATGAAGCATATTTCAGTAGTTATTCCTTTTTTTATCTCTCTTGGGTAGTGTATATGTTATTTATAAACTCATGAAGAGATATGCATTGCAGTTGTTTCCATAATTTTTGTGGTGACAAAGATGTCCTGAAATTAGATCATCATGATGGCTATATAATTTTGCAACACTGAAAAAGATTGAGTTAAGCTTCAAAAGTATATGTGTATATCTATTATTCTTATTATGAATAATGAAGCCATGGGTATCCTTGTACAAGCTTACGTGCAGATACATGTCTTAAACTCTCTTAAGTTTATACTCAGAAATGGAACTGCTCAGTCATATAGCAACTCTAACATATGCAAGAAAGCCAGGGTAGGCGCTCTCAGATCTGGGTGTCTGCATAGCTCTGAATATAAGCATGGCCTTCTAAATTCCCAGAAATATTCGATTTTCATAGTTCCCCCTCCCCCATGGATATTTCAAGGCCTACTTTTAGTTCTAAGTGTTTTCATCATCTTATTGGTCCTAAATCCTGTCACTGTCACTAAAGCAGATGTAATAGTAAAACAAGTATCTCTGATTACATCACCGTATCCTAGAGCCTGAAAAGTCACAGAGAACCTGTGTGAGTGCAGATTTCCAGGAAGCTACCAGACAGATCAGATAATGATTTTCCTCTGGAGACAAGTTCTTAGGAACAAGACCATCCTGGTGACTTTCATGTGGTCTGTGCTTTGTGTCTGTTGGTCTTAAGGCTATTGTCAATGGGAATAGGGCTGGTTAAAATACCAGAAAGCCATTCTTTGTGCAACGTACACATTTCCTTGAATGAACACTTCTCCCGGTGTTTGTTTGTTTGGCAAGCCTTTGGTAAATATACAGAGACCTGAAAATTGTGAGTTTGGCAATTTTTGTCAGGGTTCTAACTGTTTTCATTTTGGAAGAGTAGGCGTTTAAAGTTTGTACTCTAACACTGGCACTGGCATTTGTTTTAAAAGCATTATTTATAATCAGTGCAATGCTGGCTATATGTTGATGATAAATCTTATGTGTGATTCTTAAATTTATCAAAGATAGATGTTAAAATTTAGGTAAAATAGGCTATTTAGTTTAATTTAATTCAAAGGTGTCAATGTCATGAAAAATATCCCTTTTCTTGTGATTCACAGAACTTTTCCTGATACAAAATTGTTCCAGACTCTTAAGGTTCAATGGTTAGTTATATTTTCTTTTATATATGAGTTTTGAGTTTTGTATTTGAAGAGTATAAATATAAAATACTTTTTGAGCAATACATTCATTTATAGGCTATTTATGTATGAAACAAGTGAATAAAGCATCTATCATTTTCAACATTTATATTACCTTTTCCATTAATTTGTGATTTTTTTACACTTTATAATTAACCTTAATTCTATCCCATCTATCCCATCATGTAAATTTGCCCTCTGTATCATTTCTAATTGAATAAATGTTTATCTTCTTGGTATGATTATCACTAGGTGAGGTTAGTTTGTACTAACTGAGAGAGTAGCAGTTTACACCTGCTATAATAAAAACAAAGCTGTATAAACTCAGTACAGGGTCTCAAAGTTTTAATTTTGGAATCCCATAATATCACTTAAAATTAACAAATATTCCATAATTTAATGTCATATGTGCTAAAATAATTGTGTTTTGCATAATAAGTATATGCTGTGATTGAATCGAAAATTTGGTTCTTTGGCACCTTCCAAGTATAAGCAGAATACTGATATATCGCTTTTGTTTCAAAGTACTGAATGAAATCTCCGTGCCAAGTGTTTCTTCATCGTTAAAGGATGAATAATAAATTTGTTACAAGACACTACTGTGTGCTTAGAGAGTATACAGTAAACACATAGAAGAACAAGCATTAATCACCAATTCATTTTCCCCTGTGAGGCAAATAAGGCCAAGCAGAAAGAGAACAATTGTAACCACTGCAGCTCATCAACGGAAATGGAAAGCCCTATCCAGGAATATAGAATACCAACAATGAACTCAGAAGCTGGCATGCCTTCTGTACCCACAATCCTATCCTACCTCCAATGTATTGTGTAACAATGAGAGTTTTTTTCTTTCCTCCAGTGTAGCTGTTAGCCTTACTTTTACAGAGCTATAGAGTACAGTATAGGTTTACATATTCTTTGTCTAAAACACATCTCAGTGACAAAATGGGAAGACAAGTGTAGTGAACATGAGATAAGTATTATAAAATATAAACCTAAACTGAAAATGTCATTAATTCAGCACTGGATGTAGGAAAGTTTATATAATTTAAAAGTTCTTAAACCAGGCACAATTGCTCATGCCTGCAATACCAGCACTGAGGGAGGCTGAGACAGGAATATCACCAGTTCTCACCCAACTTGGACAACTTATTGAAACCCATCTCAAAATAAAAAAAAAAAATAAAAACAGAACTGAGGTTGTACAGTGCCCTGGGGACAATCACCAGTACTGAAAAGCAAAGTTATGAAAGTTTCCATGTGGGAATGCTTAGCATTACAATTTCTACATTTTTAAAGTTAAAATCATGACTTTTTGCTATGGTTTAAGTAAGTTTGTATGAACAAGGTCTTTCTGGGTCAAGTACTAAAAGGGTTCATTATTTATTTTTATTTCTCATTCATATAAGATAATTTGTTCCTTGACATGAGTTGAGTATAGAAGATAAGACAGGAAAAATTATTTTGAGTTTTACCCTCATGAAATATACCTTCTGGCATACAGATGTCATTAGGTGTTGACAGGAGTACTGCAAAGTGATATTCTAGAGTCAGAAAACACTTTGGTGTCAATGACAGTAAAGATGATAAATCAAGGAAGAGGAAAAATCATCTATAAGAACAGGAGGTTGAGAGTAAAAGTATCATTGGCACAGAGAGAAAGCATAGCCCAGGAGAGGAGGCAAGAGAAAGTTTGATACCATTAGAAGAAATAGAATGAATTGTAATTTGTTTTCATACAAATCTAAAACAACAGTCTATGGATAAGATTGGAGAGTTAAGTATCAGTCAGAACGTGACGGATTCTATCAGGCTATACTTGTCCTGAGCCAAAGGACATTGATCAAATTTATTCTCTAATGTAACCTAGAGTTAGAAAATATTTGAAACCAAGGAGGACCCTGAGGTAGACAAGCAAGTGGCCAGCATTGTGATTAGTGTCCGAGAGCACCTCACAGAAGGAAGCCATATTAAGCAACCCAGTGAATAAGCAGGCATTCAGTACAGCAGTTTCCCTTACTTTCTGATTAAAAATTGTGGAAACTCTACTCTGAGTTCTCATGTCATCTTATTAATCCAATATGGACTACTGCACACTAATTTAATGTCCCTCACTGGGACAGTGGTGATTTTCTATGTCACTTTTATTCCTTTGAAAAAACTACAACAAAACAGCAAAACATTCCAAACCAAGAATTGAGTAAGAAACCTTATTAAGAAGCTCTGTGGGAGTGCAGAAAATTGAAGCAACTTGAAAATGCCAAGTAACTTTAATGTGATTTGGGGCATTAAAAGTGCACTAATAAGCAATTGTATTAAAACACTTGATTACTATGTTAGATCTGGAGTAAGCTGTAAAGAATACATAAAATATATCAGGCAATTTGTGCTTTCATTGCTCTTACAGTCTAAAACAAAGCGGTGTAAACAATTTTAATATATAGTTTCCTATCAGAAACAATTAAATATGTATTACTATATCTTTCCTTCTACTTATAACTTAAAAATACAACTACTGTGTTACTTAGGGAGATATTTGTTTAGTAAAACTATTACCTCCATTCTTCAGCACTAAAGTGAAAATGAGAATTTGGCAATAATTTGATGTTTTAGTTACTAACATAGAATGTGAGTATATGTATATATTTGTGCTATGATGAAAAGCTTTGTTTTTTCAAACTGACAACTACATATTTGCATAGACTTTACCTTTCCCCCAGAGGAGGAATTGTTCCCTCCTGCGGGGGTGCATTCAGCTGACATCTTAGTCCTCGCACACTTAGCTCCTCACTTTCTGCATACTGTTGATTTTCCTAACTATTTATACCAGTAACATCTGCCTCTTCTAATACTAACCTTAAAGCCTGTTTTTGTTGCCTGCCAGATATAAATAACAAATTTTGTTATCACAAGATTGATTGGTAATTGAACTGCAACTTGGCTAAAGTAAATATAGTTAAACAGAGGCAGAAAGGGAACAAGGCCAAACACAGGGCAATGAATCTTGTACAACAGATTACAAATGGCATTGCGGCGTGAGTATGGTTTTCTCATCAGCCCTAATTCAGATTAATAAAGAATGATGTCTTCATACCTGACAAAGTTAACTAAGTTGATCTCCAAACAATGAGGCAGAGGTAGAAGGAAATGGCACCTAGATAAATTACCTCTGCGGTTGTATGTGACGGATTGTAAGATGTTCTACGTTGTCACTGTAAGACTACAGTGAAAAGAGGCATCTCTAGTAACTTCAGAAATATCTTTGTATTGAGGTATTATGATGTCATCAATGCCCTCTTGACTGAGGTGTTGGTCTAAAATTGCTTTTGTTTTCTATTATTATATTTTTAATTTTGTGATTCCTATTTATGAAATGAAAAGAGAATAGATATGTCATCACCGAAAGGCCATCAAGTTCGTTCTGGGAAGGGATGTAAAGCCAAAGGATGTGAGAACAGAAAGAAAGTGTGAGGGTGGCAGAATAAAGATCCCGAAAATAAAGTCTCAGTATTTTCAGATGAATATTATGAGTTTTCTTGATCCTGTACCTGACCAGTTATAACTAGTATTAAGCAGGCAAGTAGACTGGGATATTTTCAGATGAGTGATTCAGAAGGGTTAAAATGACATATTTTTTAAAATTATATAATAGAAAAATTAATATAGCTGTAAAATTTTTATTAATAATAAATGAAAATGTGCATGGACCAGTTGATATATTAATCATTTGTTCTGCAGTTTGTTGACATTAATTTCTAAAATGGAGATAATTTATTAAAAAATAGATAAACAAGCCACCCATTCAAATGCCTCAAAAGTGACCTGAATTTAGTTTTCAGATGGTTATAATTTTTTAAATATAACATAAGTACATTTGGTTGTTTTGATAATCTAGAAAATGATATTATATGTTAGAGTATAAATTATAATTCATGATGAAAAAGATATGGATATCACTATTGTTTAAAACTAAAGTCTGTAATGTGCAAAGAAAAACAAATAAAAATATACTGAAATGAAGTGTGACAAGTACATGTAAAACTCTGTCATGATATATAAACAAATGGTGTGTTAATTTTTTAATACACTATTAATTAATTTTTTCTATGAACAGTAAAAGATAAACTTCTTTAAAAAGAAATATGACTAAGAAGCAGAGAATTTAATTAGAAACACCAAAAATTTACTTTAAAAAGTACAAAGTAGCATGTTAGCAAGTAATTTGTAAACCTTGACAATACTTATTTTTAATTTTATTGAATGAAGCCTTATCTATATTTTGGAAAATAAAATAAATTGTAATACAAAACTATAATAACATGTATTTATACTATTTAAAATATTTATCTTAAATCCCTTTATATTTTAAAATATTAACTATGTTCATTATGGAATTTTAAATATTGGAACTTGGGAGGCAACTGAACTTCCTCCAAAACCTGTGGAGATTGATTCTGAATTCTTCCACTGTTTTAAATTCTTCCACTGTTTTACACAGTAGTTTTGCTAGATTATTATTATTTTTAAAGATTCCTAAAAGATCAGTTGTCAATTTTGTTCGTATTTCTTTCCCCAAAATATTTTTAATTTAATGGACAGAAGTAGATTTATAATTAAAGAATCTTTATCAAATTATTTAATTTGCCTGAAAGCCCTCCTAAAGGGAACTGATACTAGCAGATAGCTATGCTCATTATCAGGCTTTAATGAGGAAATGACATGTTTATTTAGGACATGAAAACATTAATAACCCAAATAGTTCAGCAGATAAAGCACACAGAACTGCCTCTCTTCCACTAAAGAATAATTCAAGAAACCTGTGGAGATTGATAAGCTTCAAAGTAAATACTTTGGCCTCTCTAAATGCTTTCCAAATTTGATCATCAAAAGAAGCTTAAGAAAGATTTATCTGTATAGAATGTATCTTCCCATTCATAACACCGATTATGTACTTTAGGTAAAGCCAGTCATGTCTCATTCAGAGAAATGAGTACATTATAAAACATTTATTATTAAGCCTCACATATGCATATATACGTAAATATAGTTGTCATTGCATATGTTCATACATAAGGCATCAGTGTGTATAGGTAAAGCAGAAGTATGTAACTAAAATTGAGATTTAATGTATTTACAAGAACAATTGACATTTAAAATTTGTTACTCAAATATTAAAAGTTGAGATAGAATTTACGATAATGTGTTCCTGAATTCAGAGAAAAATATTATAATTATAGTAAAGGAATTCCTTAGAATTCTGTGGTATGCTACTAAATAACATAGTACAGCCATAGGAAGTACCTACATGGCAATAGAGTAAGATCTGCGTGCCATGTCTGACACCAGAAGTCACATTTCTTTGACATCTAAAAATCTTGAATGTTACACATGCAGCAGCACTTCAAGTCCAATAGAAGCACTGAACCCTTTTCAAATATGAATCTTTCTGTAGAAATCAATATGCAACTCAGGTTTGATACAACTCAGGTCTTCTCATGATGCCTCCCAAGGGGACATCTCCTGGGAATATAGATCTGGGGATGCCCTGCACCGGTGAGGTGGTCTCAGGATGCCTTAGCTAAGGGCAGTTACTTATCCAAATGCTTGTTCTCTTTCCTTCATAGCTGTGTGATATCCAATGCACTGCAATAAAAGGTGACTAGGTCAGGAGAAAAGAGCCCTCCTGAATGGAATGACGTCATTAGAGTGGGAGTGTTTTCATTAACACAAAAGTCTGTTCTTAAAATGAGGAGCAACTGTCAGAAAAAGGGAAATATACCAGGAGGAGGGAGGACACAATAAGAAAAGGAATTAGCAAATGGGGCTCTGATATACGACCTGCGTGCCTAGCAATGTTATCAAGAAATCTAATGCTTTGGCCAACTATATGTGTTAATAATTATAGTAAAAATTATAATTTACTTAAAACGTGAGCTCTAGGCTGGAGATGTAGCTCAGTGGCAGAGGACATGCTTATCCTATCATAACTCTACATTTGATTGGTACCATCCCCAAAAAATAAAATTAAAAATTTAATCGTTCCCTCATACGTTGTTTTTATTTTATGTTTTGCCAGTTTTCCCCTCGCTGCCAGGCAATGATGCACGAAACAGCACAAAGGCCCTCATTAGGCGCCTATAAAATAGCTAGTGAAATAAATAGTCTCTCTCTCTCATTTCTGTCTGTTCTCTCTCTCTTTTAAGATTCTTGTAATTACTCTTGTAAAAGAAAAAAAAAATAAAATGAAATAAAACCCCAGCTTCTATCTTTGGTCTCTTATTTATTACCTATGCTACTTGGAAATGATAGTTGTCTTTTTTTTCTCAGTATAAGAAAATTAAAGTTTTATTATTGCTTCCTTAGGAGATTTTGCTGGGTCTGAGACTGAAATCAATATAAACATTAATACGAGTGAAGCAAACAAGTTTATAGAATACAAGTTGCATGTGGTATTGGACTCAAATTAGGAAGTGAAGACCTAAAGTTACAGTTAGAGTTTAGTAATCATGCAGAATTGTCTAAAGTACTAAATTGTGAAAAAGGAACTAAATTATGGGATGAGGCTAGAAGAATAGAATTATTTTGACAGCATCTCCATTCTCTCAGTGTCACCTCTTCACAACAATGTTACTTTTCGTCTAATAAAAAGAGGGCATTTTTTTTCAAAAAGCAATATCCTCTCCTTTCAAGAAATAAAATGTCCTTGAAAAGGAACTTGCACCTCTTCCTTTTCAAGTATCTAGAGCTCAATATACTCAGTATATCAGAACAGAATATTTTTGGATATTTTAAATTCCTTATCAGTTCCTTTAAGACAGTTTGTGGTCATATATGTGAGATCTTTTTAATTAACAAAATTCCACTTAGAATTTAATTAGAGCTAAGAGAAATTATTTTACTTTCCACGATTTGCAATTTCAAGTCAGTACTTTTCAAATATCCTCTCATTGTGATGGATTCTTTATGTAAACATTTTTGCTCGGCCTATTTGAATATCCTCATCAAGAGATTGTTATATTTTCAATAAATATTGACTAAAAGCGACTGCACTTCCTCCCTGTGACTACAGTGACCTGAGATATTGTGAGCCCACTGGCATGTTCAACACTTCAAAGTATTGTTTTCAAGTACAAATACAATTTGCCTGAGGATTATTTTTGAAGCATAACATAATAAAAGAAATAAACTAGAGCTCAACAGAGTATATAAGTAAATGTCCTCCAATGAAGGACTGGAGGGAGGAAGGAAAGAAAGGAGGGGAGAAGAAAGGGTGAAGGAAGGAGAATGAGGAGAGAGAGAGAGAGAGAGAGAGAGAGAGAGAGAGAGAGAGAGAGAGAGAGAGAGAGGAAGAAAGAAAGAAAGAAAAAGAAAGAAAGAAACTAGAGGTAAAGAAAACTGAAAGGAAGAATAGGCAGGCTGTGGTCAGGGCTGGGCCTGTGCCTCAGTGGTAGAATGGTGGCCTTGAATGCAATGGCTCTAAATTCAAGTCTCAGCCCTGAAAAAAATGTAGCCAATCTCTGCTAGAAATTAAGACACTGGTGAAGGCTTTCAGTGGCATTTCCATGAACCAAGAATAGATGGTGACATAAGGGCACATTTATAGCATGGCAGACTAGTAGGCATATCATAGCAAAAGTTAGAAATCAATGAGAGGCCTGCGCCCACAGGCTCCTGCTGCCTGTTACACAGCTTGCTTACTACATTAATGTATTCTTGACTGTCTATGCCCAGATGTTCCCTTTAAAAATGTGTGGGGTCAAACTGACTGTGCCTGGCTTGTGCTTTAAAAACATGCAGTGATTCCAACTTGCTTGAAAGACTTCAAGGATATCCTGTGGGGAAGACTGGCCCAGCCAAGGACACTTTCAACTACCTATTCTTCTCAGACCCCCTCCCTCCCAGAATGTGCCCATACAGCTCTGCCTGGCAATATATGATTTAATCCTTCTATTCCAGGTAACCAATCACGTAATAACCTGCCATCACCTTGGTACTTCCCACTTGCAAACCATATTTAAGCTGAACTCAAACCTGACTCTGGGCTGGTGATCTGAACCTCTGGGTTCCCTAGTCCACTAATGTAATAAAAGTTGCCTTCTAGCTCTCAGTGCAAAGAGACTTTCATTTGGCTTGATATTGATTTTTTTCAACAATATAAGTGAATTATGTCACTTGAAATTATAAGCTTCTTGCCAGGCTAAAAGCAAAAGAAGTCAGTAATATGAAAAAGTAAAAGGGATGTTATTACAAATCCTACAGACAGTATAAGAATTATAATGGAATACTACCAACAACTTTATGCCAACAAATTTGAAAACCTAGAGGAATTGAACGACTTTGTTGAAAACAATGTCAAAATTCACATTGTTGAAAACAATGTCAAAACTCACATAAGAAATAATAGGCTAACAGTTAATGAAGCTTGAAAATTATTAATTAATAAACTTCCAAATAAAATACACCAGCTCTAGATGAGTTACCTGGTGAATTCTGTCATAATTGAGAATAAATCATTTCTGGATTCATAAAATGTGTATTTTCTATGTTACCTGCTTCATTTTACATTAAACATTACATTGTGGGAAATATGCCACAATTTGATAATTTCTCAGATACAAGCTTTTTAAATGTCATGAAAAATTACCTTTAAATATAAGAATCAGAATGTATACAAATAGATTTTTGTGGAAAGTTACTTTAACAATATTGAGTCAGTTGACCTAATGCCAAATATATTAGTCCTTAGTCAATAATACCAGCTGCACAAGAACTCAAAGGTAGCAGTTGACACAAAGAAAGTAAAACTAATTTAATAGTTTAGCATGTTGGAGTGAGAGTATTCACATCAAAAATTGGCTAGGTTTTTAAGGAAATGTATAAAGTCTGTGAAATATAAAAGGGTGTCATGGTTTATTGATTGTGTCAATTTAAGAAGTTTAGAAGCTTAACTAAATCAGATCAGCAATTCTACACAGTAGGGTATTTTTATTTTGACCTGGGCTCTTTCAATTGCTAATTTGCCTAGGTTGTGCTTGAACTTGATATCCTCCTGCCTCAGCCTGCTAGAGTTCTAGGATTACAGATATGTACAACCATGCATAGCCAATCTAAAAAATTTTCAGCTGACTTTCCCTACAATTAAGGAATTTGTGAGTAGGAGGAACATTTTAAAATTAAAAACTAATATCAATCAAAAATATAAAGGACAGTCTTAGATTGTAATATCTTTTTATCTTCAATAACCTGTTATCAGCTTTGTACTTCCCTCTTGTAAACCTTATTTAAACTGAACTCAAACCTGACTCTGAGCTGGTGTTAGAGTTTTTTCAAGTATTTCCTCTTAAGAAAGTATTCCTTTAAATGTGTAAAGTGTTAGCTAATCAATTTAAAACCTTCTAAACAAAAACCTTTACCTACGAGGTTTAGAGCTGTGGAGAGTTAAGATATTCTACCCATTTTCTGTCTCAGAAGAGAGGGTAGTATTATAGTCGACATTGAGTGTGTAAGTTGGTATTTTAGGTTTTCTGGAAGGGACCAACGAAACACACACATTCATTCCTGCTAGAAAGACCGGGCAAATTCCAGAAAATTGTATTTTAAGTTAGATATTTTTAAATATTTATAGACTTTGATCAATCTGAATGAGCTTGTAACAGCATATTGCTGAAAATAAACATTAATTTTAATACATATTTGACCTTTTCACTTCAGACTTTCTTGTGATGAAAGCACACATACTCAAAATATAATTATACATTATATAGAGAAAAGAGTATTATCTTACCCAGTGTCTGACACAGCTTTCCACACTCCGCACATCACTTAAAAAGGTATTGTCTGTACTGTCAAATTTTCTACCAGTTGCTTAGTGTCTATATTTTATAACTAACATAAGAGGAATGGATGTTGAAACTAGTTCTGAACTCATAATGAACACTTGTAAAAGTACTGACCAAGACTAATGACGGGTATGTAGACTACATTGTATTTTTGCGAGTGAGTGTATTCCTGCCTTTTGCGGGAGGGCCTTTGTGCATTTACCTGTGTGCTTGTCTATACTACTAAGTGGGAAAGAAATGGGAGGAAACAAAAAGTGTCTATTATTTTAGGCTTTTAGAAATGCAACTATTTCTTAAATGAACATTGTCCTTGAAAGGATAAAATTTAATATGAAATTAAAATTAGAGGAATAAATGAGGGAATGGAAGTGGAGATTGCGGGGAAGGAGTACTGTGAGACCCAGAAAGAAGAGGAAGAGTGTTTGCAACAGATTTGAATCCTTTACAGACGTCTACATTTAGCATTATTTTAATGATAATGCAATTTATTGTATGAAAGAGATAATGAATCAAACTGCCTTTATCTTAAATAGATTGTTTACATTAATCATAATGGTATTTTATTTCCAGACAATTATGTAATTATGGTTAAGTTGTGTATGTTCTAAATTTATGTCAAGAAATCATTTAACCATTACATATTTTTCAACAGAGTTGTACATGTCTTATAATGCGTTTGGGTTTATGACATTTTAAAGTCTATTAAATGAAAAAATAGTATAAGAAACTGTAGATATTTTTCTTTCTATAACCTGAATTAAGCTAAATCTCTCAACAGAAAATTTCCGTAGAAGTCCCTACAATTAGCATTTAGATCAAGGATGTCAAATTGTACCAAGGGATAAATTATCATAAATAATGTACAAGAAAAATATTCTAAGAAGACACAACAGGATGTGTTCCCATCCTTTAATTTTTCTCTCCATTATTTATACTATCATATGTTATAATTATCTGCTGTTTATCGTGATGAGCCATAGTATAATTATTTATGTCTTCTGTACTATCTCTAAACAGTAAAAGAAAAATTACTTTGAACATTATAAGTAAGTGGAGGCACCAAAATAAGATAGGCATTGAAATAGTGTTTCTTATGTGTAGAAAGAGGTCAAGGTAATATTTAAGGACATTCTCAGTACACAACGCAGGGAATATGAGAGCCTTTCTCTTAAATATATAATGTTGCATTTTGGGAAAAGTTAATGAATTTTTATATTATGATTAAAATTCTAAGACATTGTTATAGTCCAAGAAGTTAATTTTAGCTGAAATGTTTTGTAAACTAAGTATGTATTGACTTTGTCAGTTTTTAAACTAAAAATAATGCTAAAGCAGAAGATGTGCAGAGGAGAAAAAATGGTGATCGTCATTGCAGAAGCATAAATAAGAGTGTCTTGCTGAGTGTGTACAGAAATAAAGGCGTTACTTATACTCAGTGATAGGTTCAGAATGGTTTTCAGCAAGGAAAGTAAAAACAGAGTTGCTTTATAGGATTCTTTCACGAATTTAAGTAGAGTTTTAAGAAACTAGGCTGAAATGAATTGGTTGGCATAAACTGATAAAATATAGGTAGAAAATGTCTAAATCCAGCTAATGTGAGTACCTGCACATTTTTCCTTAAGACACCTAATATTTTTATAACATTAAATTAGATCCATTAAATATTAATTTGGAGTCATTTGAAGAACTTATTTTCTATAAAAACAATTTTGAACAAAGTCATGTCTACTGATATAATAAATTAAAATGAGAAAATATACTTGAATCAGATTTAATTTTTTCTGAAATGTTTACTCATGTAGTAAGCATGATGACAGAAGCCTAGTTTTACTCAAATGATATTGGTCAATGGCCACAAATTAACAGTTAGCTAGGACGAGAGGATCTATTGCAAAGAAGGGTGACTGTGGTTGGCAATATTATACTGAACATTTCAACAGAGCTGGAAGAAGACTTGAATGTTTTCCTCACAAAGAAATGATAAGTGTATGGAATGATAGATATGTTAAACATTGATTTGATTAACATATTATATGTACCAAACATCACACCAGCCTACACATATGTGCAGTTATCATGTGGCAGTCAAAACATTTTTTAAAAATCTATTCTCTAAGGTAAGCTTTTGTAGAATATGCTAATTTGTTAAAGTTGGTGGGCATCTTGCAACTGGTCACAATACATGGTTCTGAATTTCTTGGCACAGAAATAAATAAGGGGACTATGAATTTGTGAGGTAATATAGCTTTCATACAAAAAGCAGACAAAAATTTTATTAACTGTTATGTTATTAATTTACTGAGTGGCTCTTTTAAAAGGGAAAACAAAGCATAGTAATGAGCTTTTGCTGAGTTGCTAACCTCTTGCCAACAAGAACTGTAACTGAGCCATAGGTAATATCTGGCTGGGACTTCAGAAGGCGGCTCCCCAACCACTCAGGTAAGTTGAGGCAAACGACTGAGTGTGTGAGAGGATAGATTATTGTTCTCGGGTAATACATTGAGTGTCCTGTTAACTATAGTAACTCCAGCCAGAAAGTGCAATGGTTAAATATTCACATAATAAAAATAATAAGTGATAAGAATAATGTCCTTTTCTTCACCCAAATTTATTTTGTGCTCCTGATATCTTTTTGTCACATTGGAAGTGAAGCCCAGTAGCACTCTACCCCTGAGTTTCATCCCCAGCTTTTCTTTTAATTTACTTTATTTTACTTTTCTTTTATTTCATTTCATTTTCTTTTCTTTTTTTTTACTTTACTTTGAGACCTAGTCTCATTAGGTTGCCCAGGCAGGGCAAGAACATGCTGTCCTCCTACCCCAGCTTCCCTAACGACTGGAATGACAAGCATGAACCACTGCAAACAGGTGTCTTCTCTTAGATTCTAAATAGTGATCATGGGCTCCACGGCAAGAGCCCTGCTGCTGCTGTGCGATGCCACAGTAGTGGAAAGGGTCACTCTCCTTTAGTGTGGAACTTTTACTTTTGAAATGGAGAAACAATTTCCTAGGATATTTCATACAAATTTTGAAAAAAAACTGAAACTAGTGTTTGTGATGTAAAAATCTAAAATATAATCAGGTACCAACCTAATCTCTTATGACGAATCTTTCTCCAAAATCTCATGAATATTTAATGAAGTCAGCGATTCAAGTACTGATTTTGAGTTCACACATTATTGTCACCAAACTTACAAATATTCCCATATTTAGGATATGTCTACATTTACTTTTTTGTATGCATATTTTCAAATTTTGCAGAATTGCCTATCAAATATGTATCAAATTATCCAGCACATTCATCTTTGCCATTCATTTTTACCTTTTCCTCCCTACATAAATAACATAGAAACAAGATGACAGGTCAGGTTCACCTGAGTGCTCGCTGTTACTAGTGGTCCCTACTAGGAACAAGAAGCGAAGGATTTAAAGACCAAGTCAGAGTCCTGGGAAAGTGCAGTATGGGGAATCAGCAATATTTCATTCATATTACAAAGTGAGAAACGGAGCCTTCACAGAATACCCACTGATTAAAAGTATGAAATTAAATTTCGCCCGCCAAAAAGAGTTCAACAAGGTAAGGGTAGCAAAATTGAACTGAAAATATACTACGCCAGAAAATAAGGAGTCTAATACTCTTTCTACAGCTTTTCAAACAAAACAGCCACAAATTATTTTTCAAGGTCAGTTTAAATCCCTGGTTCATACAGGAAGTTTCTGTTTTATTGTTATTCACTAGAAGAGCAGGCCACAAAAAACTCTATAAAACCCTAACAGTAAAATATTTCAAAGAACTGGGAGAACCTGACATCTTAGTTTAAAACAAAATAAGAAAAGAAGGAAAAATGGAAATAAAGCTTTGTAGATAAGGAGGGGAAGAGGAGCTGAAGGAGGGGAGGGGATGGGGAAAATTGAATCACGTTATACCATGTACAGGTGCAGATTCTCTGTGAGGAATGTGATCATTATGTATACCTAAAATGTACCAGTAGAAATCACTTTTTCTTTCAAGAAAGATTAAATGTTAGAAGTGAGCTATTTGGCACATATACTGGAATACATCAGAGACTCAGTTATTCAAGGGAAAGCTTTAAAATAAATTTATCTCCCATGCCTTTTTTAAGCTGAAAAATTCAATTTATTCTCTACTACCTGATCCCATTTTCCAAGTTTGATCACAAATTGAATGATTAATAACATGTGGTCATTTGATTTGACCACAGTGTGGAGTAAAAACAATGATGCATGTACACAAAGATAATTTGCCAATTACATTTAATAGTAATTTCTCCTGAGGCTCAGAGGTGTTGAAAAGGACTTCATAATGTAACTGCCAACTGTTGCTTTCATTTAACATTTTTTTAATGCTCCGGTAGCTGGTCATTCAAGTTATCAGCATCTTCAGAGAAAGCTCCTTTAAACAGTGGTTATCTTTGCTTGATTAGAGATAAATTTCCACAAGTATCACAAGAATTATTAATAAATTGAAATTGAAATTGTTTAATCAGCAGCTGACTTTCTTTGCCTCATTAGATCCGCATGTTCTTTTTTCTACCCACTACTTTGTCTTTACATTTCTATTATCTTTCTTAAACAGGGTTTCATTGTGTCATACAGGTGCTGCACTGCCTGGAGAAATGCCAGAGAGATGTGCATAGCATTCAGTAGCAGACTCTGATCTGAGTGTCCATGAATGCATGCAGAGGTCACCTGCATTACCAGACTGGACAGCAACTGTTAGAGCTGAGTTTACAATCATCACAGGTATTGCTTAAATTCTTGTATTCCATATGTAATCATACTTTAAATAGACAAAGATATGTTATCCTCTTTACTTAACAATAAAGCTTAGTATTTTAAACAACCAGCTGTGTTTATTTTGAGTAAAATATAATTAATACTCTAAATATAATTGATATTATAATTTTTTTCAGAACAAATCTCATTCCACACAAAAAGCATGACCCATATTTCCCCCCGGGGTAACGTTGGGAGGCACAGGGCTTATGCAGATGGAATGTGTGGATGAATCCCATTCTTTATTACCTAAAAGCATCCTTCCTTCCCTTGGTATCAACGGTGGGTTTATTTTCCATACTAACTCTTTTTCCTGAAGCAGATCCTATCAATATTTACGTTGAATTATAAGATGATTTCACAGTGTGGGTAGATATTTTCTGGAGAAAATTTTAATCAGATTCATTTCAATGAAAAGAAAGGAGACCTGTAGTAAGAAAATGAAACAATATTTGATAGTGATTTGGGGAGACATTAGATGAATTTGACGTAATTTGCAAAATCCTTAAGATAATTGTACAGCTGAATGCAATTAATTTCCCCTCACAAATGTCTTTATAAGTGAAAGAAAACTGGACATCTTGTATCTCATATGGTTTAAATTTTTGTTTGTTTGTTTTTTTGCGGTACTGGGGATCGAACTCAGGACCCTGCGCTTGCTAGGCAAGCGCTTATTCCACTGAGCTATATCCCCAGCCCCCTCTCATATGGTTTAAATCTGTACAATTTTCAAATCATTATAATATATTAGTAACATTACAATCCATTGATTTAGATATTTTGAGATTTTAAATTTTATGTTAAGGCAGTAGCATTCTAATACAGTCATATGAATAAAAATTTATTTTATTTTATTTTATTAATCACACAGCATGAAGTAAAAGAAAAAATTTCTCAATAATGTTAATTAAAACTTCAAAAGTAATTTTAATATTTGTTTTTAAAAAGTTTCTTTTCAGTGGTATTAATCCTTAGTATTATACACTATATTAATTAAAAAATAAATCTCTGAGACATATGACTCAAATTACAGAAAAACTGAGAGAAGTAGCAAAAGAAAGCACATGATTCCTTTAGATATATATTAAATATAAATTGATACTTTATATGATGATATTTTATAGATTTCTATGATTATGACTATATTATTCTAATGAATTGAACTGAAAAGGAAATTTGCTTTAAAATGTAATTTTTCTCAAATCTGTGTTCATCTTTTATAATTCAATATTTTTCTTTATTTTGGTGCTAGGAATAAAACTCAGGACATTGTGCTTGCCAGGCACACACTTGTGCCACTGGGCTATATCCCCAGCTTCCACCATTTCTCATTTGTTTTTCAGGATGTCACTAAAATTTGCCACACTTCTTTGGCTTAATTGTAGACATTCAGGCATGTTATAGAAATATTTTAAAATTCCTCTTCTATTATTTTACTTCTTTTACATCAGGGAAATAATCTACAATTTCTTTTAGATCTAAAATATTTCCCTAAATGTTGTTTTTTATTAAATCATTGCATTTCAAAATTATTATCTGCTTCTCTACATATCAGATTAAACGTATATATTTTATATAGGGCCATATAGTATATTATGTATAGATATAGCTATATGATATATTATATGGATTATTAGACAAAATATATATTTGTGTGTATAGATTAAATCTATATATCTATTATCGCATATGTAATATACATTAAACATATATTATACATTATGTATATTGACACAAATATCTCTGTATATTTATATGGAGATAGATACTTCTTTATACTGTTTCGCCATGCCAACTCTGCCTTTTTTGTAACCTGGAATTTTCCTGTGGTTCCACACTGAAGTAGTAGAGCTCTGCCAATGTCTGTCATTACCTTTCCTTCCTGCTCACACTATCTAACTTATTTTGGTTATTATTACCTCACAAACAGTGAAGATGGTGCCCTTGCATTGAATTATTTACTTAAAATAATCTTTGTCAATTGATTGTTTTGCTTTGTCAGTCATTGGCATTTAATCCAAATCTTGCCAGTGATATCTGAGTGTAATTCCACCAAAGGGATTAGAGGATTAGGGCTCTAATTCAATAAAAGAGATGCAAGAGAAGAAACTTCTCACTTCTTTGTCATACCTACAGTCGGTGCAGTAATGCGAACATGAATAAGACTACTGTCATTTTTAACATGGTAGGGGGAAATGAATATTATATTTAATGACATTATATGTATTCTCATGGCACTACATTAAACAGTTTAGAATCACCCTGTCTGCAGAATTTTCTTTTATTTGAGACAGTGATGTTCCAATAGCTAAGTTAATTGTATATAGGTCTTCCATAACCTGAGGTAAAAGCATCTTTACTGATGTGCTTGCTGAAACGTAAAATTTTTAACTGGTAGTGAATATATACAGAGTTTTTGTTCATTATACCAAGACAAATTGAGTCTTGTTTAAAGAATTAATCATTTAGCACATCAGAAAACCAATAAAATAGGTCCTTTTTAAAATTTACCTAAAAAGTGAAGCATATCTAGCATGTACGTGACCTCAACCAAAAATTATGGCTTTGGAACCTTCAAGAGAATCTCAAATAGTCATATCATTTTTTAAAAAGTCCAAAATAGAATCTAGCAACTGTTCTTATCCAGGTTCCTCATTTGAATTTAAGAACACAAAATATTATGTGGATTATTGTTTCATCAGTTCTACAGAGGGTAGTTTCACACCTGTTGCACTATGTTCACTCTGGGTGCATGAAAGAGGGGACAGCAGATGGTCCATGGAGAGATAAGCAGCAAAGAAGAGCCTCTCTGAGAGTTGCCATTGAGATGTTGGAATATAGCAATGTGGGGAAGACAAGGAGGGAAGTGGTTCCCCTGGACCCAGGAAGGCTCTGAAGCATGAATTGAAGCCCACAAAGAGAGTGAGGAGAGAAATTTTAACAAAGAAGAAGGAGATAGTGGGTGGCACCTTCTCCCTGACATGGATCTCACTGCTTTAGAGGAATAATTCAAACTTTCAGACTCACAGTGTCTGCTGGTGACCAGACAGACACCCACAGAGAGACACAGCAGTGGAGGGGAGCAGCAGAAGTGAAGAACTGCACTAGTTCGCAGTTAGTGTTGAGGGTTCAGTTGTCCCACATGAGAAGATGATTGGCCAAGAGCCATTGTGGAGAGGGGCCAGGTGAGCTCAGAACACGGAGCTGCTGCTAGCTCCATCTGATGGCTCCACCTGGGCTCAGGCTCAGGGAAGACTTGGTGAGGGCTGCAGGCCAAATGAGAATGGTCTCAGTCAGAAGGCGTAGGCTTGCTGATATTATCCAGTAACCTATCAATAAGCTACTGCTGGCTTGCTGGGTTAAATCAACATAGATCAGGACTCTTTCTCCACATGTTACCTACCAATGACTGCAGAGATATACCTGGAAGTGGATTTTTTTTTCCCCTTCTCTTTCATTTGGCTTTTGTTTTGCTGGTGGTGGCAGCGATTGTATTTTTGTTATTTTCTTGTTTATTGTTTGATCTTGTTTTTTTATAAGTGTGAACATGGTCTTTAGGATCTTTGTGGTTGTGGTTCTCCTCTGTTCTTCATTTTATGTCTTCCTTCTCTCTTTCCTCCCGTCTGTCTTCTGCTCCAGTTTCCCAAAGTTATCATGATCTCCTCTTGTCCTCCAGCCTTTATTATATTTTTTCTTCTTTCACTTTGTTATTTTCTACTTAGCCCATTTTAACTTTTAATCCTTGAGGGAAAAATTGACACATGACGGATTTGGATAGTACGTATAATTTTCTGGTTTGTTCTAGATTTTGTTATATAATGACAAATCTAGTTCATATGGTTAAAAGTGGCAAATTAGTGGTTAGCTCAGTTCGTCATTTTCTAGGATGTGTTTAATGCTATTGTCATTGTTGAGGGTACCACTGTAGCCAAAAACGACATAACTATGCTAAACAGCTGTTCTTCTTGGTATTCTAGACTGAGACTGACTAACAGTCACAGAAAATACTGTGGCACAGTGGCAAAGAACGAGGGGCTGGGCCAAACAGGCAGAAATTTGGCACTCCTACATAATAGAAGGGGTTGTATCTTGCAACAGTCTCAAAACATAAAAATTAGCTGCACAAGGAAGATATGTCAGAGAAGTAGTCATTTCATCATCTCCTAAGTGTTCTAAATACTAGGAATAAAGCAACACACCACTCATTGGTGAAATTTACAGGCACCAACCCAGGTATTAAACTAAAAAGAAAGAAAAGAAAGTGGGAAGACACTTAAACAAGATGCAACCCCAGATGTTCAGTTAACCAAAGCGAACTCATTGAGGAGTGAGGTGGGGCAATCCAGAAGCGTGGACTCGCTGAAGTGGTAACAACAAAGCAGTTGAATGAGGCTCTAGAAAACAATCCGATCAGAAATAATTTCTCAGGCAACTGCAGAGATGGTGTCCACAATGAAAACTATGCTTAGTGACTCTAGAGAAAATACAGACAAAAAAATAGAGGCACTTAAGAAAATTATAGATGCTATGAACTTTCAGCACAGGAAAGAAATAGAATCCATAAGGCATAGTCAAGCAGATATCTACGAGAATAAAAATTCAGTTGAAAGTATTCATAGTAGATTAATCCAATGTAAAGAATGGATCTCAGATATAGAAGACAGGCTTGTAGTTAGTGATCGTGAAAAGAAATATTTCTTAAAAAGGTAAGAAACTATGAGAAATCAGTAGAGTGGCTGAAAGATGAGGCAAAGAAGGATAATTTAAGATTGATTGGAGTCAATACAAAAGCAAGAAATAACACAAATAGTATTTTAGAAAAACTGTTCACAGATGTCATATCAGAAAACTACCCTGGTAGAGAAAAAAAAGAATCTGCCATATATATAAATGAGGCATACAGAACTCCAATTTCCTCACAATCAAAGAAAAAAAAAACCAAACTTATAACCAGGCATATCATAGTCAGGATTCCAGAAATTCAACACAAGAATGCAACTGTAAAAGCTGTTAGGGAAAAGAAACAAATCTATAAAGGAAAGCCTATTAGATTCACAACTGACTTCTCAGCACAAACCTTCGAGTAAAGAAGAGCTTAGAGTGAAATATTTCAAGTACTATAGGAAAACAACCTTTAACCCAGAGTGATGTACCCCACAAAACTATCTTTCAAAGCTGATGAAGAAATGAGATACTTCCATGGCATAGAATATCTGAGGAAATTTATGACCACTAACACAGTGCTCCAAAATGTATTGAAGAACATTCTAGAAAGAGATAGTGAGGACTACAACTCCAAGAACGCCAACAGAAGGGATCTACCAGGGAAAGCAAACAATTGAACAGAAGGGAAAAAAGAGGGGGAGCCAACAACAGGAAGATGATATGACAAGGATAAGTCAATACATATGAGTTAAAAAATCAGTTATGCTAATGGTCTGAATTCTCCAAACAGAAGATACAGGAGGGCGTATGAATCACAAAGCAAGATTCAACAATATGCTGCTTAAAAGAAATACATTTAATTAAAAACGTAATTCATATACTGAAAGTCAAAAGATGGAAAATAATACTTGAAGTGACAGAAATGCAGAAAAAGCAAAAGTAGCTACTCTATTTGCAGACAAAGTAAATTCAAAGCCAAAACTGATTAAAAGAGACACAGAGGGTCACTGTTATGGTTTGTGTCTGCATGTCCCCCGCAAAGCCTCATGCAGTCATGGCACAGGCTTTTAGAGTTTCTGATTGATCCATGATCAAATGCTGGGATTATGGGTGTGAGTGCTATACCCACCCTTGGTGGATAGTTTGCTTCTCTCCTGTTCTTCTCTCTTTTGTTCTTACTGCTTTGCTATCTTCCACAGCCGTGAACTGTTGCCCTCTGCCATGTGACAACCTGCCTTGCAGCCAGGCAAGTATGGACTGAAACCTCCACAGATTGTGAGCTGAATAAACCTTTCCCTCCTTAGTTTGGTGCATCAGATATTTTATCTCAGGAACAAGAGAAAAGTAACCAAGACAGTCACTAAATCCTTGTAAAGGAAACAATTTAGAGGAAGAGATAACAATCATAAATATATATGCAGCAAATAGCAGTGCACCCAAATATAGAAAAACAAATATTAATGGGCATAAAACATCAAATAAGCACTAATACACTTGTGGGATCCAATTCCCCATCACAAAGAGGTAGATCACCTGGGCCAAAAATCAACAATGAAGTATTAAAACTGAACCAACATTTTGAACAAATGGAGTCAGTAGTTATCTACAGAGTGTTCCACCCCATAACATCAGAATATACATATTTCTCAGTTGCACATGGAATACTTTCCAAAATATATCACATGCTAGCTCATACAACATGCTTATGTAAGTGCAAAGAAATTGAAATTATCCCATGCATATTATCAGACCATAGTGCGATAAAACTGGAAGTCCCTAGTGAAAGATATGACAAGAACCTCATAAACACATGAAAATTAAATAGCACCCTCTTTATTAAATGGTGCAGGAAAAACTGGCTCTGCTCAGGCTGAAGATTAGAATTAGGGTCAGATCTTTCACCAGGCACTAATCTAATTTCAAAACGGATCAAAGATCTAAATTTAAAACAGAAACATGAAATCTGCTAGAATATAAAATAGGTAAAACGCTTAAAGATATTGGTGTATGCAAAGACTTTATTAATAAAACATCAATTGCACAAAAAGTATCAGAATCAACAACTGGATTCTCATCTTACTAAAAAGCTTTTACACAGCAATAGAAATCATCAGAAAAGTGAAGAGACAGCCCACAATGTGGGAAACAAATATTTGCCAGCTGTTCCTCAGACAAAACATTGCTGTTGAGAACATATAAAGAACTCAAAAAAGTCAGACCTCCCAAATTTAAACAATTAATCCAAAATGGGCATCTTAAATGAGTATGTTCTCAGATGAAGTATACAAACAGCAAATAAATATATGACAAAATGTTCCACATCACTGGTCATTCAAGAGATGCAAATTAAAGCACCATTCAGATTCCATCTCACCCAGTAAGAATGGCTATAATCAAGAAACCAACCAATGACAAATGCTATAGGGGCTATGCAGAGATATGAACGCTTCTGCACTTTGGTGGGAATGTAGACTGGTGCAACCACTTTGGAAATCAGTGTGGAGGTTCCTCAAAAACTGGGACTGGAGGTCCCATTTAACCCAAGTATTCCTCTCCTGGGTATCTTCTCAGAAGAATTAAAAACAAAGAACCACAACAATATATGTGCACCCATGTTTATAGAGCACAATGTATAACAGCTTGATCTTAGAAACAATCAAAATGCCCATAAACTGAGGAATGGTTTAAAAAAAAAAGATGTGGTCCTTTTAGACAAAGGAGTACTACTCAGTCATAAAGAAAGGTAAATTGGATACTTTTATTGGTAAACAGATGCAACTTGAGGCCATATTCATAAGTGAAATAAACCAGGTGCACATTTGTAAACATTATATTGTCTCCCTAGCGTGAGAAGCTAAAAGAGTAAATGCGACCCAAAATGTATAATAGGTATTATAAAATGGGAAGAAACTTCAAAACAAAAGAGAAACTGGGATGTGGAAATGGAGAAAAGAAGGGAGGGAAAAACTATTTTATATATACATATATATATGTGTGTGTGTGTATATATATATATATATATATACACACACATATACATAGAAGTTAAAATAATTTTGTCACTAATTTCACTTAGTTCATTGAGAAGAAAAGTTTGTGCTTTTTGTCAATTAAATGTCAATATCTTGCACCCTGAATAACTAATTTATAGATAACAATATGTTATATATTAACTATCATTACCCTCCTATTGTCTTGTTTTGAAATTTCGTTTCATCTGTCTCTTTAAAATAAAAAAATTCAATTCATGAGGAAGTTGGTTCTAGGGATACCTTATGGCATCTGGGTTTATTTCCTTACCAGGACACAGTCTGTGACACAGTGTTGTTGTTGTTAATCACTTGCTCCTTTACCTTTTGTCACTCCCAATCCCAATCCCAATCCAATTTATTTATTTGTCTCCAGCAAAATCTATAACAGTGGAACCTTCTTGATTTCTGGTTCCCAAGAGGAGACTTTACAATATTCTTTCATCTAACCATCTTTTCCACAAAAGTCTCTCCATAATGACATCATTTATGATTCTATATTTTAGTTGTATATTTATGTACTGTGTGTGTGTATATATATGTGTGTGTGTGTGTGTGTGTGTGTGTGTGTGTGTGTGTGTATGATTCTACATTTATATTTCTATATTTTAATGCCTGACACATTTTGGGATTTTCATGAATGCTCAGTATTTTAAAAAATGAATAAAGCAGTTTGTACTTTTGACAATTAGGATTTTGCTCTCATCTAAATTACAAACATCTGTTAAATAAGGAATGGTAAAATTGGACAATTATTTGATGTTTCTTTTTCTCATGTATTTTAATTTTTGAATTATTTTACTGACATTATGTCTGGAAAAATATTCTTTGCTACTATTCTATCTTAGCAAGTATAGGGCAAGTTCTATCCCCAGCATTGCAAAATAAATAAGTGCAAAATAAATCCTCACATATTTATGAAATACCCATTGTGTAAAATGAAACCCTAAGAGCTTCTTTCTCTCAGATTTTACTCATTCTGTGGTTTTAATGAAACTACATACAGTGGCCATGAATTTTAAATAATTTGATGCAATAGCTGGATATTAAAACCTTTTCCATGGAAAGAATCCTGTACCTGTTAGTGTGAGCTGGTGCTGTTAATTACACCAAATGTGTTTGAGGTCTATTTCATACAAGACAAAAGATGTATTTTCACCTGACATTTAATCCTATGAGAATAAGGCACATAATATATATGTAAAAAAAAAGGAATACCTGAGATGAAAACCTCAGTATGTGTGTGTGTGTGTGTGTGTGTGTGTGTGTGTGTGTGTATGTTGGGGTCTAGAAGAAGAATTCAAAAGTGAATTCAGAGTGGTTTGTGAAACAGTATAAGCTCCATTGCATAGTCCAAGTGTTGACTAATTGAATTACTATTGATAATATGTCACTGGAAGAGACATCTCTGCAGTAAAACATGAGCTTGCTGTAAATGACCTGTCATTAAAGTCATGGGTAATGTCCATGTCTAGACTGAATTAAAATGTATCTACCAGCAATAAGCTCATGAAAAGTTAAACCCGGAATGACTGGAAGGACTCAGTATCCAAGACCCACTGGAAAAGTATGCCTCAGGTGCTATGCTAATTTACTTGCTGCCAACATTAATTGAAAGAAAATCGATAAACCAGGTAGAAAAGCTTGAAATTGTGGCTACAATAATCTCCAACTACACTTAGATATATTTTTACCCAAGATATGTGAAGCATTTTAGTTTCAAGTATTTAAATTATATCATACCATGTAGTGTAATTAGATTTTATGTAATTTTTTAAAAAGATGCTATTGCAATTGCAATTAAAGGACATGGTTTACAAATAAAGTTTTTGTCAAGTGTTCATATTTAGCTCATAGTCATTCGAGAAACTAAAAGTCAAATTCAAGCAAGATATAAATTTTGTATAGCAAGATCCACATATTGGGCTGGGCGTTTTGTTAAGTGGTGGAATTCTTCTCTATCATGTGTGAGGGAAGCTCGGTGCCTAGAATCTAAACAATAAATACATCTAAATAAATTCAGAATACAGATCCATATATTTCTAAAATATTCACTTTATGAAGGGAAACCCCAGCTGTCTCTTTTTGCCAGATTTTATTTTCTACTTAAAGTTATTGCTTTAAGAAATATCAACTATTTATTCATACCGGTAAACTTTTGTCTACAACTTGTGTCAGTTGCAAGACATAAAGTTTTTCCCAAGTATAGAAAACTCTTTTCAAGTTTCATACCCACCTTTGTCAAATCTCAGTTCAAAACACAATATAGGCCACCACCAGTGGACATGACCAATATCCAATGTACATGTTTTGTTACCAAGAGAAGAAGTAATGTTTTCAAAACAATGTGTACTGTCATGCTTAGAAAAGTGTACTTTTTTAGAAGTTTTTATTCTGCAAGAAATTGATAAATAAAATATGACTTACTTCTATTCAGAATTCAGAAAACATTTTTCTCTGAACAGTGAAACCATTTAGAAGCCAAATTTTAAGTGTTTGGGGGGTATTTATTCATGGGAAGTTTTTTTAATTATTTTAGCTTATTAGTATGTGATGGTAGCATAAAACGCTTCCGTTCACTGTGGGAAGTTGATATGTGAACGTAACACATCTTGGTTCCTTTTTCATCCCTACTTCCCCCTTCCATTCATCTTTTGGTCCTTTTACATTTTTTGTACATGTTTGTAGTACATAATGTTTACATTCCTCATGTAGAGTTATTTTAGAAATAATATATACTACCTAGAAAAATTTACTCATACATATTTTTATAAACCAAAGTGTCATATGTTAAAAGTGCATTGATTTAAAATGTATTTTTAGGGCTGGAGGTACAGCTCAGTGGGCTAAGTGCTTGCCGCTGAGCACTAGGGCCCTGAGTTCGATCCCCGGTCCCGGAAAAAAGAAAAAAAAAATGTATTTTTAGACAGGCGCTTATTCCACTGAGCTATATCCCCAGCCCTAAAATGTATTTTTAAAAATCTGAGGCACTTATAAACTAATGCTCTTCTAGACTTTTCATTGGCTTCAGAGCTAGAAGGTATAATCACAGGTTAAGTGCTTATAACAGTTACCCACAAGTGTAATATCTCAGATTTGAAATAACTGTCTATGAATATCCATCCCCTCAAAAAAATACAGTTCTTTAGGTAACACATAATAAGACACTGGCCTTTTTTCCTGCCATTTCTTCTGGTTTACTATTTATGAGCTTGGAATAAATAAGCAAAATTTTCTTTCATTGTGACAGTTATCTTGTCCACCAATGAATGTGAGGAGCTGAGAAAAATCTCAGGATTTCCTCAAAATTTCAGCATCAGAAATGATATGCCAGTAAATAATTGCCATTTAATCAGGAAAGCCTATGCACCTAATATCACAGCTTAAAAGAATTCTAAATTACTTTCATCTACATTCAGAAAACATCTACATGTCTTAGGCTTATTGTATCTTTCAAGACCTTCAATTTTTACCTTTCTCGATAATGAGGAATAAAAAGGAAAAATTTTATAAACAAACTATGACAAGCTTATTATTTAAAAGTAAATCAATTTTAATATTAGTATTTATAACTGCACATATTCCAAATTATACTACCTTTAAAAGGTGATTGCATTGCTTTTTTATGTGTAAAAATGTGTGCACAAAATTTCCATACATTTTATATAGTCGTTTCTTTTGTCAATTTTCAATAGCATATGCCACTAAGAAAACTTAATTTCAAAGTTTCAGTTTAAAACTATCATTTTTAATGATTCTTTTTAAATTTCTATATGTAACTATTTCAATGAAATCTTTATACAGCAAGTTTTCTTCCAAAACAGCATCATAATTTGGCATTATACCCTTTATTTCTAACTGAGAATCTTCACAGCTTATATGAAGATAATACAAAACGAAGCATTGGGCATTTTCGAAAAGCTTCACAATATTTACCATGATTCCAAAATATAGCATAAATATATCATCATGTGGTGACCACATAAAATATTTCATGCACTAGATGCACTTTCAATGCATAGCACATTTTTGCACAATGTATGGAGAGGTTCATTATACTAAATTATTAATATATAACCATGAATTTTTTTTAGTTCTGAGTGCTTATGTTATGTTTTCCCCTAATTCTTTATGAAAAAGTCAATCCTTTGCTTCTTCATGACAAATATATTTTTAAAAAGATCCAAATGCTTATTAGTCCTAGACTCTAATTTTAAAATCATTGTTCAACCTATCTCTGAAGGTTAAAATAAAGCTAAAGGAAAGTTCGTAGCTATCAGTAAAAGCACAACCCTCATCCCACACTCTGACATGCAATTTTCATGGCTGACAGGAGTTTGTCATTAATTACAGTGAATGGAAATTCCTAAGAAGCTAATTAAAACTCCCAAATGAGTTAAAAGGCTACAGCCTAAATCCCAAATAAGATTTGCAAGCATATAGCTGAGAAAAACCATTTTCCTTAGAGAAAAAAATGCCTTCGTATTTTTATATAGACTGTGTCTCATCTTTGGAAGAACTATATTTCAGTAAAATTTAATGAATTTAGGAAACTATTTCATTTTAATATTCACAATCACTGCATTTCTCTCAGTTCCGAGTATTCAATTTTACACATAATTTCCTTTTCATTTTGTGTTTTATCATTTTGAAATTATTTTAAACTTTATAGTATATGAGAGGAAGATTAAGAGGAAAAAGTATACACACAAACTGTCTGCTGCTGCAAAAGAAAGGTCGGCATGTGGCTGTCTGCTAATTAAATGTCACTGAATCCAGAGACTAAATACTCATCAGTTGATGATTTGGTGGATTTTACTGCTGCATATGTACATTTAATTACAAAGCGATTGAAATTAATAAAGTGGCAGAACCTCCCAGAAACATATTTTATGGCCTATGCTTTCTCTGTGAAAGAACTTGCTAACCACTGCCCTTTACATAATGTTATACTTTGCCAAGTTCATTAGAGAGACAAGAGTATAGCAAATTAACAAGCATTCACCTGATCATTATCCACACAGATGATTCTCTAGGACATCTAATGTATTAGCAATATCTTCCTTCACCTAGGATAGATGAACGATTCTTTCCTAACTACTTTGCTGTGATCACTGTATTGTCACATACACTGTAAGGTAGGAAATTGTACACCTTTCCCTCCACTGTGTATGTAAATATAGCTATTTTCTTAAAATCATATTCCCTAATTGAGCAGAAGGAAAATATAACTTAGGGAATGCTCTGTTCTCAATTACTTTTAGCTTTAAATATTCTATTACAAGTGATAATTATGAACTAACTATACTACACACTCTGCAAAACTCACAGATATGCCCCTTGAGTAGTCATTCTAATGCAAGAACGTAATCAAAGAAGGGACTGTAGAATACCGTGCACATTTACATTTTAAAAAGTTTTTGCAATAAAATTGCATTGCAAAGAACACTAGGACAAATTTTTTAAACGAAAGAGAGTATGTTGAGAATGTTGGAGATTTTGAGCATTATTAATGGTAATATGTATTTTAGTGTACTAATTTTTTCAATTTAATGTTCTCTAGTTTTGATCATCATACTTATAAATCATTCAGATTTGAGTTTGACATTCATTATGAGATAGCTGAAAGCAGTTTTACCTTCCCCAATCTAGATACCAATACAGAAATTTAACCTGGAATGAAGAGTTAGTATAAAAAGCGCTAATACATACATATATATATTTTACCTGAATTTTTTTCAAAACACATTTAATATTCTTAGAATATAACATCAGATCAACATCTGGCAGAGATAGGAATCAAAAGTTTTGTTCTTCTGAGGCAAAGCAATTGAAACTAATTTGGAATCACTGTGAAAATGTGTTTCCTATTTTCTAAGTCAGGCTCTTTCATAATTTATAGTAAGCAAACATGTGAGAAAGAAGTTTTAAAATACAACGATAGCACCCTGTGTGTCATTTTCTTTTTTTTATTATTATTATTATTTTAAAAGTAAAAGAACGAACACATATTAACAAACAGACACAAAGTAGCACAAGAATAATACAATCAGAACTGATCTACAGACAAGGTGACAGGGAATCAACAATGGTTGTTGCTTTACAAATTGATAAACTCGAAGTGTATATTCAGGAACAAAGATACAGACATGCAAAACTGATCAATCAATTAATCATCAACTATTCCTTACTATGAAGTGACCTAGTTCAGTAGTACAACTATGTAAGATATGCTGTACATACATACTTACTTTCTTACATATTTTTTCCTGTCTTCCCTTTCCCTTTCTTTCCCTTCCTTTAAACTGTGATAGAAAAAGAACGACATCAAAAACAGAAAAAAAAAAGAAACCGAAAAGCATTAACAAAGAGACACAAAGTAGTACAATAACAGTACGATCAGAATTGAATTATAGACAAAGCCGCAGAAAACCAACAATAGTTGCTGCATTGCATATTGATATCTTCAAAGTGTGTGCTCCGGATAACACATACAGACATGCAAGATTGATCGAATAACCAGTCATCAACTATTCCTTAGCATTAAGTGACATAATACAATAGTAAAACCATGTTGGCCCTCCTGCACATATGTATCTTCATATATACATACATACATTTTTGCCTCTTTCTTTTCTCCTTTCCCTCGTCCCATCTGTTCTTTGCTTTTGAACAGATTTCCTTCATGTCTCTTAGTTTATATTCCCACCCTCAGGTTCTTACACCAGTGACACAATACGTTGCCTGCTCATGTACCGCTGATTTTTTCACTTATGAGTATGGTTTCCAATTTTGACCATTTGCCTACAAAGTCCCCAAAACTGTCTTTTTTATAGCTGAATAATATTCCATTATATAAAAATGCCACAGTTTTTAAACCTGAGTTTGGTGCATGGTGATAGACTTGGGACTATTTTCAGTTTTCGGCAAGAGGCAAGCCAGTTTTTCCAGCACTATTTATTAAACAGGCCTTCTTTTTTTCCAGTAAGTTTGGTTGACCCCTTTGTCAAATATTGGGTAGTTGAGTGGGTTTTTTCTTGTGGTTGCATCTTCCAGTCTGTTCCATTGATCCTCAGGTCTGTTTTTTAGCCAGTACCAGGTTGATTTTATTACAGTAGCTTTGTAGTATAATTTCAGGTCAGGGATTGTGATTCCACCTGACTTGTCCTTATTGCCAAGGATTGCTTTTGCTATTCTGGGTCTCTTCTGGTTCCAGATGAAGTTGAGGCATATTTTCTCTAGATCTGTGAGGTATACTAACGGTAGTTTAATTGGAATTGCATTGAATCTGTACAACAGTTTTGGTAGTATGGCCATTTTCACAATGTTGGTTCTTCCTAATCATGAGCAGGGTATGTTTTTCCATTTATTGAAATCCTCTTCAATCTCCTTTTTCAGAGTACTGTAGTTTTCACTGAATAAATCTTTCACATTCTTTGTTCGATTGATTCCTAAGTATTTCAATTTCTTGGTTGCTATTGTAAAAGGTATGGTTTCCTCATTTTCTCTCTCGGTCTGTTTGTTGTTCGTGTATAGGAATGCTATTCATTTTTGGTGTTGACTTTGTATCCAGCTACGCTGCTGAATTTGTTGATTAATTCCAGGAGTTTTCTTGTGGAGTTTTTGGGGTCCTCCATGTATAGTATCATGTCATCTGCAAATAGTGATAGTTTAACTTCTTCCTTTCCTATCCTTATTCCTTTTATTTGTCTGTCTTGTCGAATTGCTCTGGCTAATGCTTCCAGAACTATGTTGAATAGGAGTGGTGACAATGGACATCCTTGTCTTGTTCCTGACTTTAAAGTGAAAGTTTTCAGTTTGTTTCCATTTAGTATGATGTTGGCTGTTGGTTTGTCATAGATGGCTTTGATCAGATTGAGGTAAAGGCCATCTATTCCTATTTTTTCTAAGGTTTTTAGTATGAACGCATGTTGGACGTTATTGAAAGCCTTTTCTGCATCTATTGAGAAGATCATATGGTTTTTGTCTTTGACTGTATTAATATGATATATTACATTTATTGAATTGCGAATATTGAACCATCCCTGCATTCCTGGGATGAATCCTACTTGGTCGTGGTGTATAATTTTGCTTATGATTCGCTGTAATCTATTTGCCATTAGTTTGTTGAGTATCTTTGCATCTATGTTCATTAGAGAGATTGGCTTATAGTTTTCTTTCTTGGTTGGGTCCCTCTCTGGTTTTGGTATCAGTATAATACTTGCCTCCAGAAATGTGTTAGGGAGAGTTGCTTCCTTTTGGATTTCACTGAAGAGTTTGAAGAGTGTTGGTATTAAATCTTCTCTGAATGTTTTATAGAATTCTGCTGTGAATCCATCAGGGCCTGGGCTTTTCTTTGTGGGTAAGTTTTTAAGGACGTTTTTATCTCATTAATTGATACTGGGTTGTTCAGGATTTTTACGTCTTCCTGATTCAATTTTGGTAATTTGTACCTTTCTAGGAATCTGTCCATTTCTTCTGTATTTTCTATCCTATGGGAGTAAAGATTTTCAAAGTAGGTATTAATGATCTTTTGGATTTCTCTGGGATCTGTAGTGACTTCATCTTTTTCATTCCTTATTGCGTGAATTTGAGATCTTTCCCTTCTTTTTTTGATAAGGTTGGCTAGGGATTTATCAGTTTTATTTATTCTTTTGAAGAACCAATTCTTTGATTCACTAATTTTTTGTAGAGTTTTCTTGATCTCCATTGCATTAATTTCTGCCCTGAGTTTTATAATCTCCTCCCTTATTTGGGCTCTTGGTTTGGCCTGTTGCTCTTTTTCTAAGAGTTTGAGGTGTATCATTAGGTTATTTATTTGCTCCTTTCTGTTTTCTTCGTATATGAGTGCATTGCTATAAATTTCCCTCTGAGGACTGCTTTCATTGCATCCCATAGATTTCGGTAGGTTGTACTTGGATTTTCATTTATTTGTAGGTATTTTTTAATTTCTTCTTTAACTGCTTGTGTGACCCATTGGTTATTCAGGAAGTTGTTGTCTAATTTCCAAGTGTTTATGCGGTTTTTAGAGTTCTCTTTGTCATTAATTTCCAATTTCATTTCACTGTGGTGCGATAATATGCATGGGATAATTTCAATGCTTTTGCATTTAGGTAGATATGCTCTATGGGCTAGAATGTGGTCTATTTTAGAGAAAGACCCATGTGCAGCTGAGAAAAATGTGTATTCTGATATTGTGGGGTGGAACACTCTGTATCCATCTACTAAGTCCATTTGTTCACACTTTTGGTTCAGGTCTGTTATTTCTTTACTGAGTTTCTGTCCAGTTGACCTATCTCTTTGCGTCAGAGGAGTGTTTAGGTCTCCTATTACAATAGTGTTATTAGTTATTTGATTTTTTTACGTCTGTTAGGATTTGATGTGTAAAGTTAGGTGCTCCATTATTAGGTGCATAAATGTTTAGGATCGTTACCTCTTCCTCTTGTAGCTTTCCCCTAACTAGTATGTAGTGGCCTTCTTTATCTCTTGTGATTGTTTTTGATTTGAAGTTTACATTGTCTGCAAACATAATAGCTACCCCTGCTTTTTTCTGGGGACCTGTTGCATGGAGAATTGTTTTCCATCCTTTAACTTTCAGCCTGTGGATTTCCTTTTGAATAAAATGTGTTTCCTCTATATAGCATATCGTTGGATTGTGTTCCTTAATCAACTCTGCCAATCTTTTCCTTTTGACTGGTGAATTGAGGCCATTTACATTAATGGTTATAATGGTTATATGTTGGCTTATTCCAGTCATGTTATTTACTTGTTGTTTTCCCTCTTTTGCTGTCTACTTACTTGGTCTGTGTAGGGGATTATTCCTATCGTTGTTCTTGGGATTTTGGTCTCTTTCTTCTCTGTTTAGAATATCTTTTAGTGCTGTTTGCAATGCTGGTTTGTCACTCATGAAGTTCTTCAGTTGTTCTTTGTCGTGGAAATATTTTATTTCTCCATTAAATTTGAAGGATAGTTTTTCAGGATACGTCAGTCTGGGTTGGAAGTTGTTTTGTCTCAGAATCTGTAATATCTCACTCGAAGCTCTTTTGGATTTCATGGTTTCCATTGAGAAGTCTGCTGTGATTCTGATGGGTTTTCCTTTATAGGTGATCTGTTTCTTTCTCTAGCAGCTTTTAATATTGTGTTCTTTTGCTGGATATCTGGGATCTTGACTATTATATGTCTGTGTGTGGTTTTCCTTGGGTTATGGGTCGTTGGGGTTCTATATGCCTCGGTTAACTGTACTTCAGTATCTTTTACCTTGTTTGGGAAATTTTCTGCTATTATTTCAGCAAATATTCTTTTTATATCATTTGAGTTGTCTCCCGCTGTTTCACTAACTCCTATTACTCGAATATTATTTCGTTTTGCCTCATCTTGCAGCTGTTGGATTGATTTTTCTTGGGTTTTTGATGATTTTATGAGATCCTTCCTTTCACACTCATAAGCTGCCGTGCTGTCTTCAAGGGCTGAAATTCTATCTTCGGTTTCATTTAAGCGGTTTTGCAAGCTTTCAATGGAAGTTTTAAATTCCTGGCAATCTCTTTGGCCTGTTTCATTCTTGGTAATTCATTCCTAAATTGCTCTTGTAACATTTCCATTTGTTTCCTACTTTCTTCTAATCTTTTATCTATTTCTTCTCTATGTGTATGGAACATTTCTTCCATTATACTTTTCAGTTCATTTTTTGTCTGAGAGATTATTGCAGGTATGTGGCTTATTTCTGCTTTAAGCTCTTTTATGGCCTGTTGGAGTTGTTTCTTTATTTTGGATGCAGTCGTTTCAGACTTTGCAGGTATGTGGCTTCCTGGTTCCCCTATATCCTCGCGTCCAGGACTTGTTCTGTGTGCGGTTGAGTTCTGAGACTGCATTTTGTTCTTCTGTCTTCCCATTTTTGGGTAACAGATTCGAAATATTCAGCAATAAATTACCCAGGCAGTTCACCAGGCAAAGGTCTGTTGCAAAGGCTGCTCCAGTGACTCCTTCTCTTCGGGAGAATGTCCCTTATGCTTTCTGCTGAGAGTTCCGCTTAAAAGGCTGCTCAGGTGCTGGTTTGTGGGGTGGGCTACTCCCTACCAGAAGGCCTGGGTGGGGCATGTAAATCCACTCCCCCGCCAGTCCAGGGTTCCCTGCATGTATGGGGACAGATCTCCTCCCCTACTTGGTGATCAGGTTGTGGCGTGCAGATAGCTCACCCGTTTCTGAATCCATGCGGGCAGGAAAGTTCCAAAGTGCCAATTCTGGTGTTCTCCGGGTCTGGGGGAGGGAGTGGGACTCTCTACTCCTCTGTGCGCCTCAGGCGGGCAGCGGACTGCAGGCCCCTGAGGGCTTTGCCGGGGGAGGGGCAGGACCAGAGCGGGATCCTGTTTCGCTGCTCGGATGTGAGGAGCCTGCCCAAGGAGCGCAGGTCCCAAGACCGCCCCACGCTGCAGTCTCTAAAAAGCCGATTTTTTGGCCGCTGTTGGTGGTGAGCCGCGCAGGGTCAGGAGGTGGGAGGGACCGAGCCGCCTGCACCCGTGGGGCGCTTGGACCCAGCCGAGCTGCCACCTGTCTGCGGCGCCGAGCGTCTCTGGTTCCCAGTGCTCCGGTGTTTCCCGCGTCTCGCCACGGCAATTTGGTCCCACCGGCAGCGTCTCTGGCAGCGCAGAGAAACACGTTCAGTTTGAACTTCCCAGCCGAGGTCCCGGCGTTTGCACTCACTCACCTGGTCGCCATCCTGTGTGTCATTTTCTAATTAAATATGTCTATGTCTTTTGTGAAATGAAATCATGACATCAAATTTTGATGAAAGAAATATTTTAAAAAGTATATTGTGTTTTGTGAGCAATGTCTGATTGTCTACTAGTTCTTATTTTTCAAAGTGTTTAAAAACAAGGTGATTAGTTGTATGAATTTTGATGGACTCTCTCTTTTTGCAACAAAAGTTCCACAATGGAATAATTGGTAAAGCGTCAAAAATTAAAATACCCTACTTGGCATCTAGGACCTACTGACTCAAAATCTACAGGATGTACAGGAAGTCTGGGTTTTAAATCTTTAAAAAAAGTTAGATTTGCTGATTCAGTACTGATGATTGGTTTATATTCTATAAGGGAAAGATGAAGCAGTAATTTCCCTTAATACTTTATATACAAAAAGATTTTAATTACTATTGTAGAGTCTGTAATACCCAGCATATTACATACACACACACACACACACACACACATCATAGTCTCATCACAAAGTCGAGCACTACATATCAAGTAGACAAAAATATTAGCTAAATCTTGATGGTTGACATAAAATTTCCAAATTGCTACATGAGAAGATAATGTACATGGAGTCCTTTGCATAATTAAGTGACATAAGGATTATAATGTCTGCCCAAAGGATTTGTAATGTGTATGTTCTAATAAATTTCAGCTTTAGAAACACATAAATCATATCTGTTCATTTGTTATCAAAGTATATGTGTGAAACAATGTTTTCATATTTAAAAAATTTTAGAGGGTATTAGAAAAATATTCAAAAGTGAAACTAGAAAACATTAAGAATTACACAGCACGTACATAAAATAAAATTATATTGACATAAAATAAAGAAGTTCATATCTTTATTTGAATTTTTTTAAAGAAGTGGTTTGTTGTGTTTAAGTTTAATTCTGTCCACTAGATTAGCTTGTGAGCCACCTGCAGAATTAGTAAAACACACTTCTGGGTGTTTCTAGGTAGGGTTTGGAACCATCACCTTGGATTCTATATCTGGTTCCTGGCATCTTTCTCTCTTGCACTTTTCCTGGGTTCCCCTTCCTGGCTGGCGTAAACGAAGCACTTTGCTCTGTCAAACTCTTTCACTGATTTTTCTGCTTTAAAGCCAGGAAATCATGAATTGAACTATGTGACAATGTGAGCCAAATTAAACCTCTTCTTTTGGTTTGGATTGTTGGATATTGGGTCTTTGAAATGGGAAAGCTGATTAATACAAAAAATTGCTACCAGAGAAATGGGGTCATTGCTGTGACTGTACCTGTCCATGTGGCCCAGAAGCCTTTGAAACTCGTTTGTGACAAGGATTTGGAGATGCTGGCCAGAGATGATGCAGGCAAGAAAGAGTTGGAGATGCGGGCCAGAAAAGCCTCTGAACGCGGTAAGCAGAGATTAATGGGCAACTGGTGCTCAGAAGACCATACTGCCGACCGGAAAGCGCGCAGTAAAGGACAGCCTCAGGAGATTTCAGTTGGGAAAATGTACTGCATTGGCAAATGGACTAGAGGCCATGGTCAGTATGCAGAGATAAAGTTTGTCTACATTTTGCTCATGTCCAGGGACTTTGTGATGAGACTATGATTAAGGTGAGCAGATTCTCTCTGGGGGAGAAAATTTCAAGGAAACCCCCAAATTCAGGCTGTGGTATGGACACTGCTGACTGCTTTTAGTCACATTTATAATGAGAATAAGAAGCAAAAATAAACAAAAATTTTGAAAAACTGAAATTCTGACCCCCAAAGAACCACATGTAAAGTCTGGGGCCAAAAAAGTGATGGGTGCTAAAGAGATTAGCATCATTAGAAAAAAAAGAAAACTAATTGTTGTTATTTTTGTTTTCTTTTCTCTTATGAAAATAAGTAAATAAAAAGGAACTAGTTCCTTTCTGTAGATAAGGATAAGAATAAAGATACCTCCAGGAAAACTCAGAAATCAGTAAGTGTCCACCCATCACAGGTACAAGAGTGAAAAAATATAATTATTTCTTTTGAGAGGAGGGCCCTTAACCCCTGTTTGAGAAGGGCCTTCTAGGGAGTTGATTTCCCAGGATTTGTTTCACCAGGCTTAGCAAACCAGACACTTCTGCTTCAGCCATGATTCATTGGGACCTGGCTGCTGCTCCCTCTAGGAGCACAGCTTGACTTCATTCACATGACTGTGATTTCACTGTCATGCAGAATGCAAGAGTTCAGTGGGGAAGAGCTTTCCACCTGGATTTCAAGGAAGGCCTTGGCAGTTGAGCCAGAAACCTGCTGAAAAGGCAGTGTATGAAATTGTGGGGATGCCAGGGATATAGCTCACCGGTACAAGTGCCTGCCTGGCAAATGCAAGGCCTTGAGTTCGATTCCTGATACAAAAACAATGTTCAAAATGCGGGAATGAAGCCAAAGCTGCACTGGACAAAGTTGGAGATTCTATGCACATGGAATATCTACCCAGGGAAGCTGCAGGCAGTTAGCTGAACTTGCACAAGAGAGAGAGCTTGTGGTTGTGTCTGCAACCAGTAAAGCCATAGAAATGGGGCTGCCTAAATCTTTTGGAAACTCTCACTTTGTCACTATGTGCCCTGGATGCTGGATATTAAGATATAGACAGTTACTATTTACTCTTCTGGGTTTCAGTTTTGATTTATCCCCACTCTGTTCTATTTCCCTATTGCTCCTTTTTGGAATGGAAATTTTACCCTGCGCTGTTGGATTTCAAGATTATGTGACTTGTTTTGTTTTGTTTTGTTAATTTTTATAGAAGTCTATAGCTAGGAATCTGCCTTGAATTTTAGAAGAGGTTGTGACTTGGGTTTTAACAGTGCTGCGGCTGTTGAGACTTTGGAGAGCGGGTTATGACGTTTTAGGGGTAAGCAGAATAGTTATACAGAAGTAATTATGAATTTGTTTTTGCCTGTGTTTGGAAATTGTATTGTTTATGGATATGTGTTATGACAAGTTGAAAAGGATTGGAAAATGGTCACTAAGATTCACTGTATCACAGTGATTGCTTGAGATCCCCTCACGGATTAGAAAACACTCTCCTGGGCTAGTCTAGGTGGCTCATGAAGGTGTTGCCTTGGGTACTCTGTGTGATCCCTGGCCTCTTCCTCTCTGGCACTGGTACCTTTGTTCTGCTTCTGTCTACCATTAACTAAATATCTTTGCTCTGCCAATCATTTTTGCTATAATGTCTCTACCTGAAGCCAGCAAGCCATGAAATAAATCCCCTCAAACTGTGAGCAAAATTCAACCTATTCTCTTCTAAGTGGTGAGTGGTGGATATTGTGTCCCAGGGACAAAGTCAAAAACCTAAGTAACAAATGGTGTGATGCCCGTGCTAAGGAATAAAATAAGATTTTCAAGCCACAATCCAACAACATAAGATGTTTGATAAACAGTCTGCCAAGAATGGGTAAAAAATACCCTCAGGCGTCCCTTCCTATTTTCAGTAAATTGTTAAAGCATTTTCTTGTTTAAGGTACGGTAGTCTCCAATACTAGCACACCTCCCTCACCTCCCTCACCTCCCTGCTTCTTTGTGACTCAATGAAAACCTTAACATGTGATCAAGATCTCCCTTTATTAAGATTTCCATAGCCAGTTTAAGATACGTATTTAATAATTTGGAAAGAAGTGACAAATTCTTTTTGAGTTTCACGTCACTACGTCTGTCTGTTACTTTTAAGTGATGAAACTAAAGTCACGACTTAAAGGTATTATCCTAGATTTGACTCTAAGGTACATTCTTACATTATTTTCAGTTTACGTGATTGACCTGAGTTAATGTTTCCTTCTCATGGCTTAAGTCCAATACCTATGCTGGGAAGTCCCAGTCTGTTTCAGGTCACAGCTGCAAGCTTCAGGAACATACACTTATTCATGTTTGAGGGTTGACTTTGTGTGCAGCTATCAAGGTCTTGAGTTCAATTCCTGATACTCTCTAAATAAGTCTTTAGAGTATGTAGCTGTGTGACTTGATTTTGTTATTAAATGTAGAATGCTCTATGGTGAATGTGGTCAGTATGTATACCTAAAATGTACCAATAAAATCTGACTAAAAATCAATCTAGAAGTCTTTTGGTGGAGTTTTGGGGTCTCCTGGTGATGCAAATGGTGTGGATACATTTAGCTTTGGTTTATGTGGCACAGGGCATCACTGGGAATGACTTAACATTTATAACTCACATATTCCATTCTGCAGGATTGAAAAGATGGATTTTATGGAACAAACGGTCTGTCATGTGTTGAAACAATTGTTCTTAAACTTCTGTGCATATTGGACTCACTGGGGAACCTTAACAATTCCAGTAACCAGGTTACGTCCAGATCAATGAAATCGATCCCCAAGGATTCTCAGGAATAGCAATTTAAAAATTCCTTTGGTATTCCAAAGCCATTATAAAGTATAGCTCTTCCATATGAGGCCCATAGCCCTGCAGCATTGTTAGAAAAGCGACGTTAGATTGCTAGTAAAATAGTCTCAGACCCTAACCCAAACTTACTGACAGACTGGTTCTATTGCAACAAGATCCTTCATGATATGTATGCACTTTTAAAATTAAAAAGCAGTAACTCAGAACAAGTGGCTTTAAAATATGTTTTCCTTTTTTTTTTTTTTTTTTTTACTAGTCTCTTCTCTCAGTTACAAATAAGAATGCAGGAATCCATTCCCAGAAGTGTCCCACAAAAAGCTTTAGGCTCTATAGCCAAAACAGTGAAAACGAAATGCTTACCATATTTGGCAATGGTAATATTTCAAAATACCATTTTAATGTAGTAAAGAAAGTAGAAGTGGAAACAGAGGAAAATTAACGAAAGGTTAAAAAGAAGCAGTAGCTACCATAACCAAGTTTACAGGAGACTAAGCAGCCTGATAGCACTGATGGTGTAGCGGTGTAGTGCATCTTTTGTTGTTTTCTTTTAAAATAAGAGTTCCTGAGGAGTAAACACAATGTGATTAAAACAGAAATGGCAAGACTAAGTAATAGTGACAAGAGGGAATCATATCACAAGACAATAAAGCAGAACAGTGGTATGAAAAGAGTATACATGCAGACAGAGCGGCACAACTGTCTATAATCCCAGCATTTGGGAAGCTGAGGCAGGAGGGTAAATGTGAAAAATAACACAGCTATGGGTTCTCATTGCAATATTCAGAAATGCAGAAGAATAAATGGGCAGCACAAAGAAACATGATGGACAATAGTGCAAATGTAAAGAACGCAAAGTATACAAAGCACTCCTATATCATAATTATGATTAGTCAAAGTAGTTCTGAAAAGTGTCTGAAAGAACTGATATCAAAATGTTCACCTAAAGTGAAGAGGTCGACGGAAGCCAAGGGAATGTTACAGACAAGCGTCTGGCGTTGAGAAACAATAACGTGCTCTTAAGAATGTGGAGCCATTTCAGTCTGGCTTTAGCACGAAGTATGTACATGGGTGAGTAGATTCTGGCCATCTGTAACATACTAGGCTCTCTATTATTTGAAAACACAGAAATCAACAAGAGAGCAAATTCCTTAGAGATTAAGTTCTAGTGGAAAGCAGAGGAGATGGAAGACAACCTAGGGACAAAAGGATGTCCCTGCCAGCTCATTGTTTAAACTCAGAAGCAAAGATATATATAACAGATGTTTCACCATCAAAAAAAATCTCACCTGTGGGGCACTGCACAGTTTTTGAACAGTTCTGTCAGAAAGTAAGTGATTCATAAAATCTCCTGATAGAGCTAAGCATTGAAGCCCATGGCATGGCTGTCACGGGTTTCCAGCTTACCAAATGATGAATGCCACAAGGAAGAAATCTGCTTTAATTGTTTTTCTCTGGAGATTCTGTACACTCCTAAGGATCTCTGTGTGTTTTTCTTCATTTCACTTGAATTTCTTACTCCTTCGCCGCTATGGCTACATCTGCTGTACTGCTACTCCTGTATTTGCGCTGGAAAACAGACTACTTGGTTAGAAGTTGACTCAGGATCCCTTTGAGGATGACAATTTATTTTTTTCAAAGATGCCAAAGAATATTGTTCATTCTGGGGAATACTTAAAAGTTTTACAGCTATAATTTTATGTTTTTCAAGGACTCTATAGAATAATTGAGAAAATTTAACAGTAAATAAAGCAGTGAGGTTGTTTCTTATTTCAATTCAGCAGCCTACTACTTCAGAGTCCTAGTGTCTACCATAAATAATCTTCCCACTAAATAGAAAGAGTGAGATTCAAAGACGATGTGAGGTAAAATTCTCTTTGTAAAGTCATTAAAATTGACTAGTTGTTTAAAACCCAAAACAGAAATTCTAAAATAAAATTTAAATTTTCTCAAGCAAAATGTATGTGTTAGGAATTAATGCTGCCCACAAAAAACTGTAATGCTCCCACCATCTTTTCCTCCAGATGTAATTATCTGCCAGAATTTTCTGCTCAAGCTTGCCAAGCTTATTCGCCAGCCCTCCAGTTACAAAATAATAAAAGGTCTGCAGGTGTGCTGACACTCATGGGGGAAGGGTATAGTTGTGAAAACTGCAATAATTTTTCTTCAGAGTTAACAGGAAAAAACAACAGTTTGCCACCAGCAGGATATCTAGTCACAAGATACTTGGTTAATTTGTATTATGCTGTTGTGACTTAAAATGAGGGAATAGTCAAAGTAAATATGATTTGGCATTTGCAAAAAGAAGTTTTATAATACATTTTAAGGCTATTACATTGTGTATTTTATGTCATTTAGAGATCTGTTGGTAGAACTGATTCACTTTGAAGTAATCCTGTGCGAAGTACAATTCTGGAATCAGTTCTTTGCCCCAGTTACTCACAGCCTACTGGAAAAAAAATTACTCCTCTAATTGATAAGGCTAGTGTGATGCGATGCACGCTACAAGATGATATCTTGTTTGGTACTGTCATGCAGTAGAAAATATCTGTTCAGAGGTGCTTGAAATGTCCATGCAAGTGAATGAGAAGCCACAGAAATAAGGTGACTGATGAGCTAGCACATATACTGTTTCTTATTTTCTTGTAATAACTCAAAGTTTAGGGAAAGAAATGCATATACTTAGATGTATGTTGGCTATCAAGGTGTTATCTGATGTTTACTGAACTGAAGCACAAATGTAAGGTTTTTACAAAAAGACTAAGAATTGATGATTCTCTTGAGCTTTAGGTCGTTAATCGCTATCTCTGACAAGTGTATGAGGGTAGCAAAAGAAATTAATGTCTAAAACTGGTAAGATAATCAACAACTAGGTGGTCCAAAGCTAGAGGCCTATCCAGAAAGACCATATTTATTTTATTATAAATATATTTATGGTTTTGATTTGAAATTCTTATCAGAGCTCAGCTTTTATTACCCAGGTAATCAAAAAACAATGAAGATTTGATAAGCTAGCTGCCAGAATGTTGGTATTTCTTTCATTTCCTCACTGTTTTATAATTATTATCACAGTGTTAGCATTTTTTACAAGTTTCCTTCAACTGAAAATGTGTTTGACAAAATATTTTCCTGTCTTTTAAACATTTTTATGTTCGTGGCTGATTTGTTAAGGGGACTAATTGCCTTTAATGAGGAAATATTTTCAGGGTTAAAAAAAACTGAGGACTGCTCCCAGCCCTAAAAAAGAATTTCCCCTGTTGTTTCATGTTTTTAGCATAAATTGTCACAGAATATAACTTTCTTTCTAATAGAGCATTGTTTCATTCATGCAATCTACTCTATACTTGGGCAATAAAATGGTGTATTGGATGAAGGCTTTATTTATTTTTCTTTCCCCGGTACCAGGGACTGAACTCAGGATCTTGTGCTTGCCAGGCAGGTACTTACTCCACTGAGTTGTATTCCCAGCCCCTGAAATCTTTCCTTAGATGATAGGATCTATGAGACTTTCAACTACTGCTAAGAAATTAAACCTTTTGTGGTAATTGAGTGTGTATATATCCCCTAATTTCATATACTGAAACTCTACTTCTAATGTGATGGTACTTGGTGGTGAAGCTTTTAGAAAATAATTGGGCTGTGAGTGTGGAGCCTTTGCACATAGATTTAATGCCTAGTGTGAGAACTAGAAGCTAACCACCTCCTTTTCCATGATGTGAACACAGATAAAGAAGATGCCTGCCTACAAACCAAGAAGCAGGCCCTCGCTAAAAGTCTGATCAACTTGATCCAGCAACCTTATCTCAGACTTCCCAGGGTACAGAACTGTGAGGAATAAATATATAATTTTCCAATTTATTGTAGTTTGGTGTGGCAGCACAAGCTTACTGAAACACCTGCTTTCACTGATGACTTTCCTTTCTATTTCAGGCATATAACAGGTGACACATGGGAAGAAAAGGAATGATCAGCAAAATCTGTGGCTTGTGAAAGGATGACCAAGGAAAAAGCACAATATCCTTGAACGGATATATTATATGGGCGCTTAAGGTGAGTTTTCAGAAGTACCTTTACTTCTATAATCCAGGGTATGAATTGTGTACAATTATTAGTCCTATTTAAACCTGCTATTTTAGTCAGAGGGTGCTAGTTAAGTGTCCTTTCAGTTTATAAGATTAAAAGGTGCCCTGCAAGCCCACATTCAGAGTGGTTTGGCCTTAAGTGCAGCTTACATCCATTGTCCTAACCAGTCAGTAAACAGGAAAGAGTCTCAGTGCCACACTGTCACTGTTGGCCCTGCAATGATCTAGAATGTTCTAGCTGTGAACATGGTTTTCAATTACAATACTGGTTTGTGTGGTACACACTGTCCTAGTAGAATACTCATAACTTAAAAAACAGTTAAAGGAAAGAATCTTGTTAACTACCCATTCTGGAGAAACACAATATAGTTCTTGTTTCTTGTTTATTTCTTAGAAAGGCTCAATAAATTTATGTAATTTTGCAATTCTTAAAAATGTCACTGTGGGCAAATGTATGAATATTTTTCAAGAAAATTCATTTGTATTCAACAAGTGCCACACAAAGGAGATAAGGGCAAGGGGAACTTGTAACCAAATGGAAGCCTACTTTTGCATTATATATAGATTGCTTCTCTAAGCCATTTTTATATTTGAAATGAGTGTAATAATATTTATCCTGCATTCTCAGAAAAAACAAAGTTACAATATAAAAGAATTATACACAAGGGGTAGCATAGGTTTAATAGATGCCATGCTCCTAATTTTTTGAAAAAATGCTTCAATATATATTATTAGAAAATAAATTAATGCATTAAAGTGTGTTAGAAAATACACATTAGAAAATAAATTAATACATTAAAGTGTGTTAGAAACATTAGTCTTAAGGTTAAACTTGTACACTACTACTATTTTCCCCTTAAAATAATACTGATTTTGAATCCATGTTTTTGTTTCTAGATGTGTATTTTCTTGTTTACATAGTTGAAAATCTTTAAATTACTTTGTTTGCTTTTATGCTGCCAAATAAATGAACTGACCACAGATGCAAAACTATAATTTGTACCAAAACATAAAAAGCAATGAAAACAGTAGAGTCAATAATTGACATAATTTTCCCCAATTTCTAGAGAATGTGGAATATTTCATTGATTTCATCTTTTTAGGATGTTCATAGCCTTATAAAAATATTTCACATACCAAATCACCCATCAACTATCCACCCATGAAGAAAATGTTAGATTTTCTATAACATAGATGTGATATATGTATTTTCTAACACTGAAAATTGAGGGATAAGTAGTTAGAAAACTTTACATGAATTTTTGGAAAGAAAGAAATGTCTTCTAGCTAACATAAAGTAGTTAAAATTCAAATTACTGAATTTTGATATAACTTTCCTGTTCATCAAATTCTGGCCACTTTATTGCTTTAATGCTTAAATTGAAAATTTTTACAGTCCATCTTCTAACTTGGAATTCTTCCAACAATTTCTAAACAAATATATCTTAATTGAAACAATTTTCTAAATAAATTTCATTTCATTTGCATTTTATAACAGCATTTCTGCTGACATTCACTCACTTTATCCCTCATGGTTCCTCTCTTGATATTACTTTCCACATCTGGGTCTGTAGTTTTTTATCCACAAGGTAAAAGATTATGAATTTTTCCCAGGGTTTTCCAGTATTTTATGATTTAATGCCTAATACCGTCATTCCTAATGTAATTTTAAAGCACAAAAAAAATGAGAAGATGTCACTGTACCTATTGTGACCATTAAACATAATTGTCAACTTGCCTGGATTTAGAGGTGCTTAGCAGATAAATAAAGCACATTTCTGTATGTGTTTGTGAGTATGCTTCCAGAGATACTGGCGTGCAGACCAGCAACCTGACAACGGAAGAGCTGCCTCAACTGGGAATGGTACTGTCCAAAGGGTTGCAGTCTGGGAGAAATGCAAGAGGAAGCAGTAAGCTGGTATTATGTTTGTGTCTAGATGACCCCTCAAAGCCTCATGTGGTCATACGTGGGGCTTTTCAGAGGTGGCTGGATCTAGAGAGTGTGGTGCTGAGATCAAAGGTGTATGATTAATGACTTAGACCACTGATTGGTTTGGCATAGTTCTGTGTGTGGCTGGTGGGAAAGCCCACTCTGGGTATGAATGCTACCCATGATAAAGGCATGCAGCCTGGATATAGTATAAGGGACAGAAAGAGGGCTCCTGTTGCCGCTTCCTGCTGTGTTTGTTTGCTGCTTGCTGCCTTACAGACTTCTGACTTCAGCCTGTCTTGAGCTGTTCCTGTGCTCTCAAGCCACCTTGCCTTGGAGCCAGCCAACTGTGCACTGAAACTTCTACAAACTGTGAGATACAGTAAACATTTCATCCCTTAACTTTGAATGTTGTGTATTTTATCTGCTCAATGAGAAAAGTAACTCAGATAGTTGACCTGCACTTGAAAAGCTCCACTCTGCATGAGAAAGTTTACATTTCGCTATTCCCACTGCCTGCAGACACTGGACATGAGGTTTTTCTGCCTTGCACTGTGAAGTCAGACTAGCAACTCTCCAGAGATGTCTAAGCCTTCCGAATTTGATTGGCACTGCATTATTGATCACTCTTGTTATGTGGTTTGAGTTTGCTCAACTGAACAACTACAGATCTTTTATGTCTGCTGTGTACAGACAGCCACTGCAGTGGATTGTTCAGCCTCTGATTCTGGGTCTAATAAATTTCCTCTTACTGTGTACATATTATCTTTGTTACTTTCTCCTTGCTGAGACAAAATAACTGACATCCGTGACTTTAAGGACTAAAGGTTTATTGGTTCACAGTTATAGAGGTTTCAGTCTATAGCCCTGGCTTGCTCCATGGCGTGGCTCCATGGCCCAGGGGTATGGCCGAGATGACAGGGTCCACGGCACAGCCAGACACAGACAGATCAAGTGAGGAGCTAGGAATAGATAGGCCCTTGTGGGTCACATGCAGAGTAACTCTTTTCTGACCAAGTTCCACCTCCTAAGGGCAAACCAACTACAACCTCTCATTATCCAACTGCCTTCAAAAACCCCACCAATGAACACATAAGGTTTAAATTAAATCCTTAAATTAAAATATAATAATTTAAACAAATGTGGAGATTCATATGACATTATTTCCCATGGAAAGACTGTAAATGTTTTACAAGTAAATTCTTCTATATATGTGTGGAATCAATGGATAGGGTCGCTCTAGAAAAGAGACCTTTTGCAATTTATTAGGTACATTTCAAGTGTTGCAAAGATTTGAAATAAGAGGAGGTTTGAAGCCTAGCTGCTGATTTGCAGCTTTAACATCCATGAAGTCTAAATAGGATCAGAGGAGCTATGTTCAAATTCACCATTGATCCAGGGGGAAATAATTATGAACAGCCAAGGAAAGGATGCAATTTCAAGAAACTTAATTTTCTAAGTTATTTACAGTAGGGAAGGTGGGTGAAGGTACAATGGGATAATTCCAAGACAAACAAGGATCATGAAAACCTTTTTTCTCAGAGTAGAAATAATTATAAAAATAAACAAAGAATCCAGTTACTAAAGAGGGTGAAGAGAGCAGAAAAGAAAATGGATGCGCCATGGAGCCAGCAGGAAGGACTTGCTCTAAAATGAACTCTCAGGAGAAAACTAAATAAATTTTACACATATTTATAGGAGTAGACCAGGCAACAGAGAGAGTCCAGTAGGGTGTCTCTCTGTTGCCTGGTCTACTTCTATAAGTGTTCCAGGGCTGGTCTGTGCTCTACCCTGAAATTATCAAAAATAGCACATGTATATACACTCACCTCCATGCCTTTTTAAAGGTACACCTCACTGCCTTCTAGAAAGATGAGAACTGGGTACATGTCTGTGTACATGAAATATAAAATGTGCATCTCGGTGACATTCTGCATTCTGAAGGAGTGATGAGAGACAAAGGTCAATGCAAATCAAGGAAAACCCATGGGAACAAGTGGAAAGAAAATTCATTGCATAGGGAACATCTCAGTGGCATGCAGCTTCATGTTTTCTTTGCATTTCCTAGATTAAATTCTTTCTCTTTGGAATAGGATGAAGAGATTTAATGGAAAGGGAAGAAAGGAGAAATGAAATAAGATGCCTGCACTGTAGACAGGTAAGCAAAATTTTGTAGCTTTCCCTTTGGAAACTTTCTTTACTGTCTTAACTCTAGGGACTAAGGAAAATTCATAACTCTATTTGCTAGTGCATTGCAGAATCTAGAGAAAGCACAAGTAAGCACTTGTCCCCGATACATGGCACCACTTTACTAAGATTTTCGTATGACCAAATTATTTTCCAGCACTCAAAATTATTGAATGTAAGAAATGTAATAATAAACAATTAAAATCAGTAACTCCTTACCACTTCCTGAGCTAAATTTAATTCCATAAATGATGCCTACAGTTGACAACATCAAGCAAAAGCATGACAAAGTCAATTCCTTGTGTTACCCTCTTGGAAAAAAAGTTACAGGTCATGCCTCCCTGGGCCTGGTCCATGGACAGTCAGTTTCGGTAAAATGTAGCAGCACAATAAATCCTAGGGAGTTCTTATAGTACCTTACATTATTATCTCTCAAAAATTAAAATTTTTAAACTATAAAAACATTAAATGTGATTGAATAGAAGGATGGTTTGGAGCACTACTATAATCAAAACATGAAACATTATACTAAGAAAGGCGGACATAGGCAAAAAGACCAGGATTATGATTTCTTTACTTCCAGCTCCAAGGACAGCCAGTGCTGTCGTCACCGCAGCAGCAAGACCCATGCTGTACTCTCCTGTTCCTCCCCAGTGAACAGAGGAACAGATGCTCCATAATCTGCAGTGCACAAAATCTGCATACATTTGTGTCACTGGGGTAATCCCATTTGATCATATTTGTCTTTGATCTGGCAATTTGCTTGTGCAGGTGGCTAAGACGTTGTCTTATTGACCACTTTGTACCAGGCCCAATAGAAGTTCTCCTGGGGTCTCACCTCCTCTGCATCCAGCTATGCATTGTTTCATGCCCAAACCTTTCCTCATTCCCACACCACCATCAAACCCTGCCAGCTCTCATACCCAGAAGCACAATATTCCCTGTGAAGGTTGTGTCTTCTGTATTAAGTATCCTATTTACTATAGCATATCACAGGGAAGAGATTGCATCTGATTCAGTTTTTGCAGTAACTCATTTTACTCACTGCTTTTCTCTTAGAATTAATAGGCAGAGAGACTATGTGGTGCCCTGTTTGAATTTACATTTTAAAGGGCATGGAGAGCCACAGTGAGAAGTACAGATATTTTTCTAAGAGATATGGGTACTCATGCAGAAGGAGGTCTTTAGTATTTGTCAAATTCATTTTTAATTGTGGTAAAGTGAGTGCAATTAGAAATTTACCGCTTTGAAACACACAACTGAGTTATAGTGAGTGCACTTACATTGTTGTGTGACCAACACCTTTCTGCACATTCTGAAGTATTTCATCCTTCCAAACTAAAAGCCTGTGCCATGCAGTCATAACTATCTGTCACCCATATGTCTTTGCCAACCACTGTTTTACTTTCTGTCTATGACTCTGGGTATTTTAAATACATTATATAAGTGGAACCACACAGCGTCTGTCCTCTTGAGTCTGACTCATTTCGTTAGCATAATGTTTTAGAAATTCTTCTTTATTGCTGCATGTATCAAAATGTCATTACTGTTTAAGGTTAAATAACTTTCTCTTCATGTAATGTATCACAGGCTCTTTATACCCTCACACATTGGTGCACATTGGGTTGTTCCTACCTTTGGACATTTGAATTATGCTGCTATGAACATGAGTACACAAGTATTTTTTTGAGATGTGAATGATGGCGCATGTAGATAGTCTCATCACATGAGAGACAGAAATAGGGTTCAAGACCAGCTTGTAGAACATGGTAATGCCCTGTCTCCTTTAACAAAAAATTAGGAGACAGAGGAGCGTCTCAGTGGTACAGTGAATGCTCAGGGCCCCTCCCAACCTACAGCTACACAGCAACACCAGAGCAAAGCAAGTCTTCTACTCTCTGCTTTTGGTTTTTCCAAAAATATCTCTAGAAGTGGGACTGCTGGATCATATACTAATCCTGTTTAAGTTTTTGAAGAATCACCATACTGTTTCTCAGCTGTACTATTATATATATATATATATATATATATATATATATATTCCCCCCCCCATGGTCAAGTGTTCCATTTTCTCCATATCCTTGCCAATCCTTGTTTCTTTCCTTTAAAAAAATTAATGGTCATTCTAGCGGGTATTAATGCCAAATTAAATGTTGTATTTGAAAAAGTGTGACTCAGTTTTCTTCCCTGTGTGAAGTACTTCAAGTCTTAAAGAATTCATTTGCTACCTCAAGTTCAATCCTGTGTCTTTAAAGGTGATATTTATTGCCATCTCAGGCAAACAAGTCTTGTAAAAAAACACAGTGTTCATTTCTCTCCCCTCTTTGGTGCTTCACATTGTCATTTCCTTTTCGGTCAAGCTGGGATGATTTGTTTCTCTCTAGGATGTGCTAAAGTTTGAAAAGTTGTTATGAAATAATCCTCACCAACATCATCATGAGTATATTCTAATTGGTTGGTACCTGTCTATTAAAATCAAATGAATTGAAGCTATTAACATTTCCTGTACAACTCATAAATTATTTTATGCTTTCCAAAATTTTACTCTATGCTTACATTTTCCAATATTATCCAACAGAACTTTCTCTAATAGTGAGACTATTCTACATCACTGGCCCAATATGCATATTCAGTACATAAAATTTGAGTACTTAAATTGAAACTCTAATTAAAAGTAACTAACTAAAATTGAGAGTTTTTGTCACACTAGAACATTCCAAACATTCAATAGGCCTATGCAGCAAGTAGTAAAAGTATAGACTAGAAGTTTACACGGATCTATTAAGAAACTATTTGGCATTTGTCCTAGTTAATCAAAGTCTGTTCACTGAAGCTAACTCCTAAAAGCTGCTGGCACTAAAAAATTATATATGTAAGAGATAACTCTTATGGGAACATAAGAGAGAGAGAGAGACAGATAAACAGAGACAGAGACAGAGAGGGGGCTTCTGGCAGAATTAGTAAATTGGTCAAAAATGGTGGAAACAACAATGTAGGTTTTGAAAATTTTGTTAACCTCACTAGATAGAAAAGGATAAAGGAATGCCTCAAAAATAAAGTGGTGTATTAAAGGAAGGAGAAATGTGAAAGATATCCCAAAACACATTATATATAGGCAAGTGGTGACAGAAATGGTGAGATGTTAATAAACTAGGCTAGAGTTGGAGCTCAAGGGGTGACGTGTTCATGAACTCAAGTCTGAAGTCACACAAAGAGAGTACCAAAAAATAAATAAGACAAGCAATGAACTTGTAAATTTCCTGAGACAATTCCTTTCCTTGGTTAGAATATTGCCCAAGAGCATTAGTAGTGAAGAAAGAGAATTAATGGCCTGATGTCACTGGTATTTTATACAGAAAGTTTTTTCAGGAATGTTTGTAAACATATGATTCTCTGATTTTTCAACCCAAGACATTCTTACAATGCACTTAAATCAACACATAATATTTAAATAATTCAATTCCTGCTTAGCATAAAGGATATTCCTTGGTACATTATTGCTTATTGTAGGATATAAAGGAAGTTTTAATGAAGTATTATTTGTGGCTAAATATAAGCAATTTAAGTTGCTTTATGTTATTTCTAGTTTCTAATTCAATGGGAAAATTTAACATAAGATGTACAGTACACTGCAACTATTGTCTTCCTCAACATTTTTGTGGTTAGATTAATAGTTTAGAGTGCACATTTGTGGGTCACACACTAATCAGAAAAAGCTGTTGACTGTTGTCCTGAAATGCTGTTCTGCCTGTGGGTTGTAAATCATGTGGTCAATCATGCTTCATTCAGAGTGAGGCATGATTGGTCTTCCATCTCCTGAAGTTCATTTCCAAGTGTTACCCTTGCTAAAGTTGTACACACAGAGAAAATGTGCCTTTGAGTTATTCATTTATTCTCTCCATAAAGATCTAAAGCTAAGTAAAGGATGCTGGGGTAGCTAGGGATTCATTACCTATGAACAGTTCACATAGCATTTAAAGAGATTATTCAAGTGGTCATTAAAAAATATGTCTTCACTTCTGGATAAATAAAATGCGATGTTGGTTTATGTCTTTAAAATACTTTTCACTTAGATCAATTAACATTGCAATGAGTCAATAAGATGGCTGCCTGTACACCAGCCTGACAGACAATAATAACAAGTCTCTCAAATAAGGATAGATGGTAAGCTAGGTGCTAAGCAGAAAGGCAGTGACGGGCAACTCCCATATGGAGCACATATATGTGACAATCACATCCTTAGCATATGCAACACAAATCAATTTCAGACACATCGAACAATTTGAGTAAAGAAAAATGTTTTGGGCAAAGATATATGAACATCATTTTGCCTTTACTGTAGAGAATGGTTTTTAAAATAAGATGTAAAGAACTAAATTATAATAAAAATTACATTAAATTTATATATAGTGTGCAGAAAAACAAGAAGTGAATAAAAGCTTTCCTTAAGAAAGATAAAAACTATAAGATACATACTAGGGAAAATATTTTAATACATAGATTAAACACAGAATTCAGAATGTGTTAAGGACTTCTACACATCTATATGAAAAAGATAGATAGCTTAAGAATTTTAAAAACTGGGTAAAAGTTATGTTCAAGCAACACATTAGGGGAAATCAAAATGTTTAATGCAATGGTGCTGAACGCAGTGATGATCAGAAAAGACAAATAGAACCATTCCATAAACAAAATTAGTATGATGATAGTGAGTACTGATAAGGATAAACAGTATGCTCACTTTCAAAATATGTTTGTGAGCTATAAGTACTATAACTGCTGGGTATTATAATTAGGCAGTATCTAAAAAACCAGAAAGAAAGAGTCCAGTGCACATAGCCAAGCTATTCCACTTGTAGGCATTAATCTAGCAAGGTCTTGGATATTGCATAATGAGGCATGCATGAGAAAATAAAACATCATTTGTACATTTTTCTTTATAGTGGGAAATCAGAAATGGTCATTAATAAAAGAGGGAAATGCAATACTGCTATATTTACAAAACAAAATATTACACAATAATGTAAATCAACAAAGTACATCTATCTGAAGTAACTTGAGAAGATCATAAAAAATAATATTCTAATGTATTGAATTTATATAACTATTTTGTTTACCTAGAAAATATTATATACGACTTAAGGCTGCACATACTATACACACATAGTAAATTCAAAAGTACATCTTGATAAGAGCAAATTTACAGTACTAATGACCTCTTAAAGCTATAATCTGGAAGCATAGTAAGAAAGATTATTTGGTACATTTGATATTTTATTATTTTATTTGAATAATAACTCTAGAGCATTTGTTTCACTAATGTCTGTTTTTACCAAATGTCCGCTCATGATAATACAGTTCAGAAGCACTAAAACCTCCCAGAGCTCAGAATAGCAGGATCTGGACTCCACAATCCAGCTCTACATGGATGCTCAAAAAGTTCTTGGCAAATGTGCCTTCCTGACACAAAACTTGTGTCAGTAAAAATGCCTCATGTAATCTAGAACTCTGTAATTAAAACTTTCTTTGAAGAGCAGTAACCAGAAAAGTGAGCACACAGTCCTCAACAAGATCTAAGAAACTGTGCTGATGGCTGCAGCCCCAAATCCTAAATCCCGCTCCATACCTGCTGACAGAATTGGGGGGGATAGTGTTATGATATAGTGCATGCTCCTGGTTATGCCTGGGAACCGTCTTAAAATCTGGACACCAAGGTCTGAGCCCTACACACTCTAATGTAGTAAATCTGATTTGGGGTCAGGGAGGGGTACCCAGAGCTTGGTGTTTTGTGTTATTTTTGTCCATTTTGAGGTTTTTCAGATGTAATGGCCAGTTTAAGAAACGTAAATTGAGGAAATTTCCAGCTATTTTAGTCCAGTCAGCTTCTGTAACAAAGTGGCATAGATTTAGGTGGCTTATCAGACAATAATAATAAATGTATTGCTCACAGCTTTGGAAGCTAGGAAGTCCAAAATCAAGGCGTTGCCAGACTCAGTGTCTGATGAAAATGTGTTTCCTCTTTCACAGCCCCCTTGTCAGTGGCCTCACAGGGTGGGGGAGAGGGGAAGGGACATCCTTGAACTTCTACGTGGGTACTAATCCACCTGAGAGGGTCCTGCCTCCCTCACCTAACCACCTCCCAAAGGCCCCATCTGCTGCGACTATCACCTGGAGGGCTCCAATTTTAACATGAATTTTGGACAGATGATAACACAGCATCATGGTGGAGATTAATAAATGAGCACAGTACAGTTTCAGAAGCAAAATGAGGCAGCATGTGCAAGGGATGTATATTTAAATCAACTTGCTTTCCACCAACATCTGTACAGAACAGGAGACATGGTCAGACGATCCCCAAAGGAAAAAGTGAGAAAAATTTGAAGAAGTCCTAAACTAAGTAAATGAAGAGAATGGACATCCTCATAGATGAAAAAAATACAAGGACAATTTTAAAGTTATTAAGAAAGCAAAGTCTGAGGAAAACAATTTGAAGTTAAGACCATATAATTCCTTGAGTGACATTTTAAGGAGCTTAGATTTTATCACTTGTGTCCAGAAAAGCATGATGCATATGACTTTGAGCCTCTACAGTGGAGGCGAGTGATGGCTTCTAGGCTTCCCCAGAAACAGGAAGCTGGAAATGGAAACTGGGCCCTACATAGAAAAGGTGGGTATCAAGAAAATTCAATTCATCACTGAATGTTTTATTATTTATTTATTTATTTATTTTTTTCCGGGACCGGGGATCAAACTCAGGGCCCTAGTGCTCAGCGGCAAGCACTTAGCCCACTGAGCTGTACCTCCAGCCCTGTTTTATTATTTAAATATAGGTGACAGTACAGAGATGCAGAAAGTTGAATTTATCAAGATCCATGATATGCCCTTTATGATTGGAAATTGAAAGAGAAGAATAAATTTGGCCAGAAGGATGATGTATACATATTTGAAGAGTTTCCTTTACTTGTTTGTTTAAAATGTTTGAGACACTTTGAGATAGCAGTAAGCACTTGGAAACATAGGTGATAATCAGCCATAAGATATGGAATGTATAATTTTATTATTGACACTGAAGAAATACAGTGCAATGTCTGGATGGCTAGAGAGAATGAACAAGCAATTTGGTTAAATGTAGACTATAATGAAAAGGTAGAAAATTAGACTTTATAACATTTATGTAAAAGGTTATAATAGATTAAATGCTCAGCAAATGTTAGCTTACTTCTCTCTGCCCCTAATATTGAAAGCAAGTATTTGGAAATATTTGGAGTTGGAAATTCAGAGGTGAGAAAGACCCATGAGGATGGAAATATTTATGAATATTTCATGTTATGGTGGAGGAGGAATATGAGCCACCCCAGACAAATGGACAGGATTTGGTCACATAAAGGGAAGAATCTTACAGATCAGAAGATCTATCATGCAAAAATGCAAAGGTGAATGTGGAAGATCTCTGGCTGCAAATGACATGGTGGGTTCTCCTAAGACACCATCACTGTGTTTGGGCAAATTTCAAAATACATAATAAAGGCTTCCATTTTCAAATATGTTTTGACCTCTGAAAATGATGAATTGGGGTCAGTGGTAAGGGTGAGGCTAACTGCAGAAGTTAGTCACTGAACATGAGACTGGGCGAATGTCATTTTGTTCTAGAAGAAATGCCAATGTGACTGGCATTGAAAAGGATATCTAGGAGATTCCAAAAACTAAAATTCTGTTAATACAATTTAAAGAACTAGTAAAGGAGGGAAAATTAATAAGGCCTAATGAGTGAAGAACACTCATTTACAGGCAACATGACATACTGGAGAAGCATGTATAGCCCCTGTTTGGTGCTTACAAGAGATGGGTTCCAGGACTCTTTGAATACCAAAGCCCATGATGCCCAAATTCCTTGAATACAGTGGCAGTATATTTACATGTGGATGTGAAACCTGTGGGTGCAGAGTTCAGCTGGCAGAGGACCAAGTAGAAAAAACAGTGTTTTTAATGCTGCCTTTCTTCAATTGCTCAGTGCTTATACACATTTTGGCTAACTTCTCAGTATCTGCATATGTTAAAGAAACCTAATAAAGCTTCTTTCAAAAGGGTGATGTGAGGATTAACTGAAAGAACTATTGGTTAGGTGAGGTCCCTATCACTGTTTCAGCAGTTTTCTCTACACAGCCTTAGATAAATAGGACCCAGATTCTCCACAGAATTAGACCAACTGGTTGCTCATATAACACTAATATGTTATTGTGAAAGCTTCAACAATAACTGTTCATTTCAGCAAGTTTAGAGAACTGAATGATATATATGTGATTATGTTTTAATTCTGAACTCACGGGTATATATGAGATAGAAAGGGAGAGAGAATCACATCAGCTTACTAGGCAAAAAGAAAGAGCTCATTCTCCAGCAAGTTGGTGCAGCCACACCTCAAGTGACATTTCAAATGATGCACAGCACCTGCTCATTCTCCAAGCTACCAAAGCATTAATCCTTTGCAGTCTTGGTTTGTTTTATTGTTTGTTTTGTTTTGTTTTCTTAAATTCACATCTTACTGGATCTTGAGCTGTTCAGCTTCATAAGGAAAGTAACATGTTAAGTCTTGCTTAAATGAAAAACAACCCCAATATAACAAGTACAGGTACTGTCGAAAGATGGCATTTAATAGCTAACACAGCATTAGTTCCCAAATATCACACAAGTGTACAGCTCCCTTTTGCCTCTCATCAATACCATTTCATTTTTGAAGCGACTCTATTAGGTATAAAGTAAAACACGATTATGGAGGCTAGCACAATCCTCTCTGGGGAGACATTCCGAAGTTTGTTTTTTATTTTGTGCAGATAAAATAAGGGAAAGCAGCCTTGCACCTCCGGGGCTCCCTAGGTAGCTGCTGCATGTTTTGCCCTCCTTCCACGTTCAGCACAGGGCTACATCCCTGGAAATCACTAACCTTCAGGGGATACAGCCTGGGAGGTGCAGCCGTGGTTCAAGGACAGGGTAAGGGAAGGGAAGTCAAAGGAAGGAAGTGGGAATACAGCAAGCCCGTGATTACCAGCTGTGCTCTGGAGCAGGCTTCCACGGGAGATCTGCAGCTGTGTCATGGTGCTTGGCTTCTGCAGATCGCACCGGACTCAAATGAAAGGTGCACAGAGCAGGAAAATGTGGGGTAAAAAATAAAAAGGAGCCCCCAGCCCAGGGCACTGGTAGTTCCTCCCTTACCTGCTCCCGCGGAGGGGCCGGTCCCATGCAACAAGGGGTAGATTACTGAGAAGGAGCGTCACATCCCCAGCTGGGTGTCTGTCCTGGGTAGCTGCCGGGGCTCTTTTCTCCTTTGGGGCTTGGGGTGAAGGAAAGGGCTTGATGGAACACTCTCCAACCCTGCGGCTCCCCTTTTATAAAACAGCTACAGATCGGCTCTACGACTGCTTTCAGAGAAGCTACCTATGCCTGCACAAGACACAGAATACAGGCAACTGAGCGCCCCAAAATAGTACCAGCATCAAATTGGAGCGTGAAAGCCAGGTATGAGGCTGCTAACTAGCTACAAACAAAAGTGGATTATCCCAACGCTTTGCTTAGAATTAAGTCCTAATTCCCAAGCAGAGATCAAATGCAAAGTGCAGTGTGTGCGCGCGCGCGTGTGTGCTCCTGTGTGTGTGTGATGACATTGTCTTCCGACATGTGCTGGAAGGAATACATTTCCTCTGAAGAGTCCCCTTCAAACAACAATTCCAGGTTGACAACTCCTTCCTGGGTACACAGAGCTCAGCCAACGGGGTTAGTAATCAACCTCCGAAGGGAAACACTTGCTTACCACTACTTTAGAAACGCGCTGGCCTTCTCTTCGCAGGCCTTTGTAACACCCAGGCAGATGAAAATCACTTACGCAGGGCAGGTACTCAGAGGAATTAGCAAGGTCGGGCACTCCCTGGTGGGGCGCGAAAGGGTGGGAGGGGCTGAGGTCAGGGTTAAACGACAGTGCGAGAGAAGCTCCTCGTCCTGCCCTCGCCTCCCTTCAACCGGCAAGGAGTCTCTGGTTAGTTTCCAGTTCTAGAAATCTGAACCTTGGGTTTAGGGAGCCGTTGACAGCATTTCAAGCTCCATGTAAAGCAGTTCACTCCTCAAGCCCAGAAAAGCCTGACCACTGGCCGGAATCGCCCCATATCGATCGATCCCCAGATCCGTTAGGGTCTCGTCAGTGTCCCCCATCTTGCCCCTCTGGATCTTTCCCCTCTGGATCTTTCCCCTTTCGAGGACTGCAGGTTTCAGAGTGTGAGGGGTGCACCCTAGGGACAGGGCAGGAGCTCTGAGCCGAGGCGGGAGAGGCGCGTCTTTCTCTCCGAACCCCCCAGCCTGCCTGAAGTACAGTGACCCCGGAGAAGAGACCTGTGGGGCCAGGTGTGCGCCCCCTGCTCAGATCACCCCACGCCTTCTCGGGCCCACAGCCCCTCCCCAGCGCCGCCGCGCCCGCGGATCTGCAGCCGGGCTGCGGGCGGGGCGGGCTCGCCACGCTCCCGCGCCGCCGCCCGCGGGGCTCTGCCTGTCTTTCCTCATTGTGTCCGCAGCGCTGCGGGGCTGAGTCGCACCCGAGCCAAACCCGAGCGCCGCGCAAGAGGCCCGAAGAGGCAGCGGGGGCAGCGAGAAGGAGCCCGAAGGACCCCCGGGAGGCCACCGCGCTCCATCGACAATGCACCGACGCCAGGACCTCCTGTAATTTGTTCTGCAGCTAAACGCCGCCGACTGGAGTTTGTTGGCACGTCCCACGCGTGTGGATTTTGTGTGTGAAAGATGGGGTGCGCCTTGCTCATTCAGCTCTCTCCCTTGCCTCTTCCTCCTTCCGTTTGCCCCCTCGCTTAAATAAACTCCCCTCTGGCTTAGTTTGAACACCCTCCCCCATCCTTCTCCACCTCAGCAGTGCGTTTCCGAGCAAAAAGCTGCAGGTTGGAAACGCAGGTATCAAAAGATCCCATCGCCTACGTATCACCAGGAGTTCACCCAAATCCACCCGGTGATGCTTATTTTCGAAGTGCCCACTCTGATCTATTCTTGGAGATGCTCTCAAAGTTTGGAAGCTCCAGAGAGCCTGGTGATTTCTGTGCTTGAGGACACATCACCAACAAGGGTGAGTTCAGAGACACTGAAATTTCACTGCAAACTTGCCCAGCCCTAAGCCCGCAGGCCGGCAGTTGATGCTTGCAAGATCCCAAGAGATACTTCCCTGAGTGTCCCCCGGAAACTCAAAATGCGGCATGCAGCCTCTCAAACTAGGGTGAAGCCAGCCACACCGCCAAGACAGAAATCCTGAAACTTCTTTGTTAAGCAGGCGCAGCCCACCCAGAATGAACACCCTGCAGACCTCCTAAGCAAACAAACATCGCATCCCTGCAGGGAAACTTGTTGAATCCCGACCGAGCGTAAGGCTGCAATTTCCGATTTAGCCTGAAGGTTTTTCATTCTACCCCAAAATACCTTGGTGCATCCGTCACAATTTCGGAACAAACTGCTGAGTCTTTTCCGCACCCATTCTCCAATCCAAAGACCACCGGCATAAAATCGAGCGAGCCCCTTTTCACCATGCTAAAGCCGGCTGTTGCTTCCTTTGCAATCATTTGCAAGACTTACCTTTGGGCAAGACTGTGTTCAGAAATCTAGCGGCTCGGTGGTGCAGGCGCAGCCCTCCAACTTTGCTATGCACGGAGACCTTCCCGAGTTTAAACCAAACATAAGCTGTCTGAGACTTTTAAGTCTGAGAATGGGGAAATCGGGAGAGTAAAGTCGCGTTCCCTCTCAGTATCAGTCACTGGAAAATTTTCAATCCTTCTTCAGTAGAGAATTCTTTCAAGCCCGTTATCTGTATTACTATTAATGCGCAGAGCAGACGGCATTGCATACAAATAGGTCCAAGTGTGCGCTTCTATTGGTGGCTGCGGAGGCCCCTGGGTCCTACTGCTCCATCTCTAAACTACAAGGCAAAGCTACACCCGCAGCTTCGGAGGTGCGGAGGGGAAAATGGATTTAATTGATTCGTTACCTCTGGTACTGTAATGCCTGCTGCGATGTTTAACCAAGGGGGATAACACCGTCACATTTAAACTCATGTCATGTGGTCTATCCTTTCATACCGGCTTTTAATTGTCTGCGTGGGGTGGCTTTAATAATACAAAGGATTTTAAAAGAACATTTTCAGAGAAAAAATGCAGATACTTTTGGTGGGAAAAACCTCTTTTTGGCTATTATGTATTATTCTGATACTGTATCAAGAATCTAGGAATTATTATATAATTAAATACCTGTGCGCTTCACTTATGTAAAATGCACCCAATTTTATTCTTGAAGAATGCATAACCACTCCAAATATGGTAAGTCAAAATAGATTAAATTGGTAGAAACCAAAATGAGGGTACCGATTTTTAAAAAATGAGCTATATTCATCAGATGTTGCCAAAAATGTTATCAATGACAAAGGCTTTAGCATCATTCATACTGTGCAAATGAGTAATTTAGAAATATCTGACATGAGACTATTGACGTGAAAATATATATCAACATAAATATATCAGTAATAATGTCAAAACACGTCAAATATTTAATGTTAATTACGTTTCCTTTGTACAGTTTTTCTCTTAGCAAATCCATTAGTAATGCAAATTGGCCTAACAAGGATCTTTAACATGAGGCAGATCTTGGTAACTGCCTGAAAGAGAACATTGTGCGAAAACCTTTCTGTATATCACCAGTAAAGGTAACTATTTTAAAAATTGGAACATTAGTAGCTGAATTTAATAGATATTATTTAAGCTCTTAAGCACACTGTTTTCTCTGAGCTGTAATTTTGTGAAGGGAAAAGCAAATCTTCATCTAAATGGCAATGATGCAGGCCTTTCATCCAGTCCCATGGAAGAAATTTAGTGACTTTAAAACATAGGGAGAGACCATAACTTCACTGCGCTTATGTGTAAATAGTAATGGTAAATTCAAATTTAATGGTAAAATTATTGTATTCATAATTTCCAGCTGAATGCTATTGGAGAGTGATACACAGAATAGTCAACAGCCAGCAGTCCATGAATTCACCAGCCATGTGTAAACTAAATAAATGAAAATGAGAAAGTATCACAGAATCCAGCTCTTATTCCAAGTACACGTGTAGTGTCTGAATTTATGTAGTGCATGCTATGATCCTTTTCATTTTCGTGACTCCTTTCCTTTGCAGCCCCCTCTCTTCCCCCATCAGTAACCCTTGACAACAGAAGTGTTACTTCCAGTCCAGGTTGCCTCTGCTGCCTTCCAGACCTAACTTACAGATTGCAGCCTTTTAGGAACTGGAATTAACTCTTACATGGCAGAGAGGTGAAAGAAGAGTTTCCTTTAGGGGTTGGAAAATGCAATATTCTTACGTGTGCTTTCACAGTTTTCAACAAACACAAATTTTTAAAAAGTGCATGATCAATTATGAATGAAGATACACGATCCTTGGCCCTATATTAAACTCTATTCACTGTATTCCCCACTACAATTATGACTGAAATAGGCTTTGGCATGAAACTGTATTGCAGTCATTGTATTCCAGGTTAAAACATTTCAAATTATGATAACATTAACAAAAAATATTAAGATATTGCCATGTTTGGTATAAAAGTATAAACAAATTGGTTTTGTGTAAAAGGAAATAAAAGCTATTGTTTGATACAGTAATGAAAGGAAAGGATAAGGATCACATAAAGTTAAATGAAGATGACTTTGATTCAATTTTTTAATAGCATATTACTGGTCTTTCAACTTCCTACTGCAAGGCAATCTCGCGAGGTTCCATGGTGTAATGGTTAGCACTCTGGACTCTGCAAGGCAATCTGAAAAAAGAAACAATCATTTGATTTCCAAGTGCAAGTCAAAAACTCAGTGTTGAATGCATATCACTTTAGAGCTAAGGTATGTACTTTATATAAATGCCCAAAATATACCTCTATATAGGCAGATAGATTTTAAACAAAACTAACGCAATTTACATATAATCTAATTAAATGGGAAAGTTAAGGGACAGACCAATATTATTGCAAAAAAGGAACAAAAATAAACCCAATGTAACCTATTAATGCATTATGCTGTGATAGATTATTTTCTATATAATAATTTGATGCAAGCCTTTACTAAGCTGAGTTGAATCTTAAATTCAGCTTAAATTTTCAAAAATTTTACAATTCTTCAGCAAATTCTGTTTAGCCTAATTATCCTATATGAGATATATTATGAATGTAATAATAAATACTTGAAAATATTGCAATATACTTAATTTACTTCTTGACTACTAAGGAAAAAATGTTTCAGACAATGATTTTGAGGCATAGTAGTTGAAATATGTTCTGAATTTGGAGGAATACCCTTGATCTATTTTCTATTATGTGGAGTACTGTTGAACCACTCATTTTCTTGGCATGGGTTTCAAGGACAATATATGCTATGTTAGAAACTGATTTCCATTATGTCCTTGGATCGTGATGACTATGCCTTATCGTTGCTAATGTGAACATCTATCTATACAATTTGGAAAGCAAAACATATCTGGCATATCCCTGCATGCCATTAGTATAATCAGCGTACTTTCTAAATTTAAGCAGATCAACATGTAATGGCATGTCATTTGGTAAAATTTAATGAACTCTAATGGTCTTCAGCTACTATCCAAGTGATTTTCCAAAGTCTAATAATTTTGTAATGTATATAGTTTTTAAAAGTCTCCAGGCCATTAAAATTAGTGTATTCACTCATATTTTAGAGAGACTAGAGAATATCCATTCATGTTTTACTTTAGATGCAAACAAAAATTAACGAGTACAAATTGTACTTTGAAAGTCAAAATACAAAATTAAAAATATATTCAAATGGACTTTTTAAAAGATATAAATTGGTAGTATGAACTGACATTTATACCAGTTGATAATTGCGATAGCATGATATACTCAATAACGGAATAAAAGGTCTTCAAAATAATTTAGAAAGTTACAATGACCACATTTATCCACATGGCTTAAAAATACTTTGAGTGAATTGCTAAAGAAAAAACGTTAAAATAAACAAAATAAGATGGTAAGTTTGGGGAGAAATATGCAGTGTCAGAAAGGTGAACTGAGTTTGATACTATGTGGAAATGATACTTGTAGTACAATGATCTTGGTAAGGTGATCGCCGTGAGTGGGATGGTTATAATATCCAAATTTCTAATACAACTTGTAAGCAAAGAGGCTTAGAAGAGGACACTTTCATACCATAGGAAAGAGTGTTATAGAGATAGGCCGAAAGGAGGGTAGGGGAATGGAAATAATCAAGATAGATCACGTGCAGACACAAATTCCTTATGATGAGTGCGATTATTATGTATACTTAAAATGTACCCATAAATGTAATTAATAAAAAAATAAAGCCGAGAAGATAAAAGACTACAATAAAAGTACAAAAGTGAAAATATATTGGCAAAAGCGTAAAGAACAAACCACAAAGCAGAGGAACAATTGGGTAGACGTCTGTTTCACACCTTCAAACGTAGGAAACATGCTAATAAGCAATTAGTTTTGTACCAAATACTAGGTTTTATAGGGTATTTCTGTCAGTTATTTGAAGAAATCTGGTAATAAAAGTTCCTAATGTTTTTGAAAACATAAAAACATTAATCTACATAAAATGCTTGTAAAATTTAAGTTAAATGTGCAGAAAGCAAACAAATACATTGATATGGATATAGACATATTGGAATATTATATCACCATGAATTCCTGTTATTGAGGACCAAACAAAATTTTCCACATTCGTTATATCAAAGCGCATATACAGATTTCATACTTTGCCCACCAAGAGCCAGTTGCACTATTTGAAAGAAAGTTATATTAATAAAACTAACAGATTTAAAAGTTATTCATTCAGTCTCTTTTAAGAATTTCTATAAGACCTATTTATAAAGTGTAATAAATTAGTGATTATTTTTCCTTCACTTTCTATCATTCTTAAGTAAACTCAGTCATACTGAAATATTATTTGTTTTTGTCCTATAGCAATCATGAATTTCATGAGTTGAGTCAATTGTTTTTAAGTGAATATTGTTTCTAAAATTTTATTTTATTTTAAAGAAAAACAAAAACACAAAGTCAAAAACAAAACAACAACAAGCAATAACAATGATGCAGTATTTTGAAACAAGGATATAGGAAATCAACAATAGTTGCTGTGTTACATATTGTTATCTTCAAAGGAGCTGCTTAGATCACCAGACATAGGCATGTACGATCTATGGTGGAAATAATTAGCAGACATTTTTCTTTGAAAGAAAGAAGGAATCAATCTTGAAAATGAGAAGATGGCAGGATATGTACTGTTACATTAAATAAAAGCAAATATAGTTTGTGTTTCCTTCCTAGAGGGTTAACATCAGAAAGCTGACTTTAAAATAAGATTCTGCTCTTTTCTTCACTACTCTTAAAGTAACTTTGCCTGCCACTCATTTTAGTATTGTCTATTGGTTGATCGATGGTACCAGGAATCAAACTAAGCTCTTGCAGTTGCCAGGGAGGCCTGTGCCACTGAGCTACATCCTGGGCCTCGACTTTTTTTTCTTAAATGGCATGTAAGTATATGAGATCTGTTTACACCAAGTTTAGAGACAAAAGATCAAATTTTTGTGGTTTTCAACTTAGTGACTTAGTGAAATATTGCCGCGAAATAAATAACAAAAGGCCTGGGAATGAAGGTCAATATAAAAGCCATGGATTCAATTCTCAGTGGTAAACACACTCACACATACCACACCACACACACACACACACACACACACACACACACACACAAATTAGTGGTTCTCAGGCTAAACATCAGTACAGCATTGTGGACCCAACACTCAGCTCTTTTGTTACTGATTGCTCTGTTTTCTTCTGAAATATAATTTGTTCTTTAATTTATGAGTAAGCATATAGTAGCAAGGAATACAGAGTTAACACATGATCCATAATTAGGGATACATAATTGGAAGGGTAGTTTCAGAGTTCATTTTTGCTCTGGAATTGGTGGTAGAAAATTGGTTAGATTATCTTGGTAATATTATTATTAAGTATAGTTGAGGAAGAACTTGTGTTTGTGTGGCATGCTTGCATGTGTGGGTGTGTGTGCTTGTGTGTTATTGGGAAATAAGGCCAGTGCCTTTGTAATAAGGTACATCCTCAGCCAATTATTTTTAGCTTTCATTTTGAGACAAGGTCTCAGAAACGCTAAATAAGTCATGGTACTTGAACTTGGAATCTTCGTTTTTCTGTCTCCCAGAGTGCTGGGATTATAGGCATGTGCCATCAAACACAGTTTTTAAAAAATTTTAAAGCATAGATTTTTAAAAAATATAATAAAATTTGTGGAGGAAGGTCCCACTAATTAAAATCAGAGAAGCAATTAAATTGATACCAAAATTAAATGCAGAATGAGAATAACAGAATTTTAAAAATAAAATGTAGTTCAATCTCAAAGTGAAATTTGGGAAACTAGAGTTGAATCTTGGAGAATGGCAATCAAGAAGCAGTTAAGTGATGGTACAAAGGAAGCAAGTACTTAAAGCACAGGAACTATTTAGTCTTTAGTTGTTCTTTTTTTTGGATAGGAAACTAACAATGGCTATCATAATGCATATTGTTATTTTCAAAGTAGTTGCTCAGATTAACAGATATAGGCCTGCAAACCAGATCCAACAATATCTGTTCTGTAGTTCTATCCACTGAGGCAAAGCATTTCCTACTTGAAAGGTGAAACATATTTAAAACTCAGAAGTGACTACAGAAATTAACAATTATTAGTATCTATGGCTATGGGTGATTTTTCTTTTTATGTTTTGCATTTCTTTAGTATTTAACACATGATAACTTTCTTGTTGAAGAAGTTAAAACAAGTATGAATATTAAATCAAGTAACGAAAACAAGTATCTCAGCTTAATTTCCTATTATTTCTATATGTTGGGATGGTTATCAGCTCTGATCCTCAAGTCATTCTTCCTAATGAGGCAACAAAATCTTACTATTAGAAGAATAAAGCATGGGATAAAATATTGTAACCTTTATATTTAAATAATGTTGTGAGTCAGTACAAAAGATGTACTTAGCTATTTTAAGGACATTTTACCATTTAATACCAGAACGTTAATTTATATAAGTTGCAGATATTATAATTAAATCTCCCTTTTATAATTTTTTAAAACTTTATAAGGTTCTATAACTGTGTACTAGTGTTCTCAAGTAGGAAATCATGGAATAAATCAAGAAATAAGAATAATGCAAAAAAATCAATAAACAAGAATAATGCATATTTCTAGAAAAAAAATCTTTTAAACACCCTGTGAACAATTAGGCTTTAGGACACAGAACAAGAGAATGATATTACTAATAAGGATTAGTATATAGCAAAATTTGCATTCTACTTTTGCTAAATTAAGCAAGTTTTAGATCATGAGACTGCCTTAGAAGCTGTTTATCTTGATTTTTATACAAGCATTGGAAAACAGCTTTCATCATTTCATTGTATATAAAGTAGAAAAAAACTGGATGAATGATAGTATATTTAGGTGGACTTGTAGCTAATTAAACAAGTGAACTGCTTGGGTTGATTCATCAATGTCAGCCTTAGAAGAACCTCTAAAGCCTGCCACAAGCTTTGATCCTGTGCTGTTTAAAGCATTTATCAGTGAAGGAATCTGCATATGATGCATACCTGAAAGGAGCGTTAATACCTTGGACAACTAACTGAATATGAAATCAGATTCAGAATTTAAAAGAGAAGGTGTAAATAGATAGAAGCTGAAATAAAGCATTTGGCAATAGAATATCTGACAATTAGAGTCAAGATCAATATGAAATCACTTAGGGGGGTAAGCCAACCACAAGTTCAATACAAGTTAATAGTGTGATGTGAGGGCTAAAAAGACCCATGTTAGTTTGCGCTGACCGAGGACTTATGGTAGGATCGAGATAAATAGTACTTACTCCTTCCAACCCAGAGCATATGAAATTACATGAACATAGTGGAGAAGAGATCAAAATAGCAGGGCAGAGAACAAGATAGTGATGAATCTGGCACCGGCATACAAAAAAGAAGAAAGAATAAAGATGTTTAAAACAAAGAAATTTACAGATATGACTAGGGACTTCAAGTATCTTTAGTGTTGTCATATAAAAGCAATAGAAAGACATGAAAATGTTAGCCTGATATGTTTAGAGTCTAAAATGTTATGGTTCTTACTGCTATTATAAAAACAAAAGTTATTGCTGGTGAGCACTTGTGTAGTGAATATCATGTATGTAAACTTTGAACTCAAGTACTCTTAAGATCTTGGCAAATGTTACAAAATCCAACTGATATATGGACTATGATTGCTGGCTTAAATTAAGCTGAGTGGTCATGATTTATCTATGAGAACTTCTCAATTCCAATTATACATATAACTGTGCAAAAATATATCCAGAAAGGAGAAATGGATAGGCAAGACACATGACAATTGCAAGCTGTGTAAGTCGCAGTATTAACTACACCAGTTGATGACACATGCAAAAAAATCTACACATATTCTTTGGCAAGAAATTTAATGATGATAATGGTATAAATTATGGCAAAACTTTGCAAATTCTTGGCAGAAAATCATAATTATAAGATTTATTTTTAAAAATAGAAAAAGTGCCTAAGATAAGTTCAGTGCGCTTTGCAACATAATTCAAGTAATGTATTACTTTCTAACAAGAAAAATTTCACATTAAACAGGTTGCATGTTTTTCTACATACTCTCATTTTAGAGATAATGGAAGTAAAACACTCCTTGGATAATTTTAATTTGTGGTTATATTCTAGAATTATGGATGTGAACTCAACCTTAAATTGTGATTATATGGATAATAGAAGCTGGTGGGTTATACAAAATATAGTATTACATACACATGCACAACGGAGAATTTGAACTAAATGTTAAAAATCCTTATTGAAAAAGACATTTTGTGATTCAAATTATACAATCCAAAGAAAAAAACCAAAGACCAAAGAAAAAAAAAAGAGAGCAGAATGTTAATGTACATGGATTAGTAACATAAGACATATGCAAAAATACTGGAAGTTCAGGTTTAAAAAAGTGATAAACTTTTCGTTTATATAATAAAGATAACTAAATATGTGAACTAGAAAAAGTACTTGCCCATGCAAACCTTATACATTTATTATGAAAATAAACCAAATGTTTAAAGTGAATTAAGATGGAATACACATTCTTGTTTATATAATTATTCCTAATTGTAAAATTAGCACATATATGTAGAACAACAGCTCAATAAAGAGATATCAGATAAATTATTAGAATGGATAATAATATTCAAGTGCAATTAATAAATTTTGGATAATACTTAACGTACATTTTCCACCTATATGCATGAAATCACACATAGAAAAGTTATAGAACACAAATATTACATGTATACATGTATAGTTTATCTCTAAATTTCTCTTTATAAGTGAATACTTAGAGTTTGATGGCATGAAAGAAATTTTCATAGTCTGAGCACCTAAGAGATGAGATAGGTATTATTGTTTGACAGTTATCCTCTCTTTAATGTTTCTCCTTTCAGATGGTTCACATACCCTTATGTGAGTAGTTACAGCAATGGAATGCTAGCAGAATTTTTAAGAAGCAGCATGTGGCTTATCATGTTACTTTTCTATTACCAAGTGATAGGCTGTATTTTCATAAAGACTAGTTGGGCCACTCGGGTTCTGTTCTACATTACAAGGCTTAACCAGTATAATCCTAGCACACTAAGAGACTGAGGCAGGACCATGGCAAGTTGGAATAGAGCCCAGGCAACCTAGAAACTTAGGGAGACACTATCTCCAAACAAAATTAAATAAATAAGTATCTTGAGATGTAGCTCAGAGTCCAGTATTGAAAAAAGACAATCAAAGAAACAAACAAAACTAAGAAGGTATAAAATGACAGGTGAACAACAGTGGACATATTGGATAAGGGAGAAACAGTACTTTACAATGCTACACACCTGAAACTTATGGGGCATTACTTACTGCAACAAAGCATAGAAATTCCTAAGTAACACAGTATGGAACTGAAGAAACTAGATTCAATTAGAAAAAAGGGGTTATGGGGCTGGAGGTACAGCTCAGTGGGCTAAGTGCTTGCCGCTGAGCACTAGGGCCCTGAGTTTGATCCCCGGTCCCGGAAAAAAAAAAAAAAAGAAAAAAAAAAAAAAAAGAAAAAAGGGGTTATGTAACAGTGACATGGGTAAACTTGTACCTACTTACTATAAACAGTCTGAGGAGTTTGGAAAGAAATACACATCAGTGCAACCATCATCACAAACTGTATCACAAACACATTCATCATCTGTAAGAGTTTTCTTCTACCATCTTTATTGTTATTTTTCTGTGCATTTGTCTGGGTGATACATATAATCAACATAACACATTCTCTTTTAATCCAAAGGATAAATACATTAAAGAGCAAAATAAAACAGGAAACAGAGAGATAGAATGTTCCAGAAATCAACCGGACCAAGAGATAAAGGGAGACTAGAGGAAGAGAAGTAGAAAGGGAAGAAAAAACATTAAGATGGCTGTGTATGTGTATCAACTCCATAATGCATGTAATCATTATATATTGCAAATATGTACCAATAAAAATAAAAAATAAAACACACCTCAGAAAATTTCTGAATATATAAGGCTATTGTTCAGTATATGCATTACAGCATAGTGGAGGTCTAAGATTTATTCATCTTATATGAATAAGATATTTTATTCTTTGACTAATAATTCCATTTTCACAAAGTTTCAGCGCTATTTCACTCTATTTTTATGATTCTGATCATTTTACAGTCCTCATGCACGTCATGCCTTCAGTGTTTTTCTTTCCTTGTCTGGTTTATTTCGCCAAAGTACAATCAGTGGTCTTTGGTGTCACAGTGTGGCCAGTTTTCCTCGCCTTGTTTATAATTATACACACTTTGAACACCTTAGATCTCCTATGGTCTACAAGCTAAGTAACTAGATTCTATTAAATTCCATAACCACCCTCGAAGAGTTAACATACATATTTTAGCTCCAAGGTCACATCTACATAGTTATAGACATTAGTTATAATGTAAAAATAATCTTCTACACCTTCCAAATCATTTTAAAATTTGAGGCATTTGAACTTTCTGTTTTTAGCTTTTATTAAAGGGATAATGTCTACACTTATCTGACTCAAAGAAAGTGAGGGCCACAATAAACTTCACTAAATCAAGGACATTTATGTCACCTAATTTGAGCTCACCTTGGGTTCCCATCTTTACAACACTTACATTCTTTTCTGTACAAAAATGTATAAAACAGGAAATAGGGAAAAGAAAATAAAAACATCAAATTTTATAAAACTTTGCTTCTCTGGGAACTGTATACAGTGTTTTGCTTTAAAATTCAGTAAGATATTTCCACAAATACTTTTATAGACTATATTAAATAACTATTTAAAAGAATCTAGAAATCAAAACAATAGGACTTGTAACATTAAAAAATAATAATCATATTGGGCCAGGGAGGTAGCTCAGAGGTAGAGTGCTGCATGTCTGAAGAGGCCATGGGCTTGATTCCATTCCAAGTACCACAAAACTTTAGCAAAATATTAATAAACAAAAACTCCTTACAAGTAGATTATTTACATGAGTATCAATTTTATCAAATTATTAACTCTAACTTCCTCCAGGAAGAACAGAATAATGGAAGCAGTAAGACAGTGATAAAGCTTTGAAACAACCCTTTAAAACAACCCACTGACAAGATAATGGAACAACGCATTGGCAGTAGATGTGCCTGATGAATAATAAATCTTTCCAAAATCTGATCACCAGTTACATTGCCTATATTATATAATTTAATATTTAGTATTTAGCAGACACAGTGAAACAAAATCTCATATCCAATATTTTTCAAAAGGCATATTACTGAGGAAATCTATGTTTGAGTATACAAGTGAACACGAATAAAGTAAATTTTTAGAAAATCTTGTGATCGTGTAGCTCACAGAAAGGTGCTGCCAAGATTATTGCAAAAATCTAAAATCAACTCCAGTTCAAAACAGATATTTATTAATGACTTATCAAAACACACAAAACACAAACAGAAAAATGATGAAATTTGAAAATTTCAAGTCACTAGTTTTCTTATGAATGTATTTTGTCATATTTAGAAAAAAACCACATTAAGAAAGCTATGTTATTTACAGTTGTCAAGTTCAGCAAAGTGAAATGTCTCAGTGAATTCTGAGAACAAATTTTGCAGAGGTTAACCCATATTTAGACTTTATGTATAGTAATCCAAAGATTCATAATATCAAGTGATATCATCTCTCATTCAGGTTCAATAGGATTCTAAAATGAATTATTGGGCCATAAAACAAATTACTCCTTCAGAATTTCACTGTGACAAATATCTTCTGATTCATTTTGTGGTTTTCTTTTGAGGGAATTTTGCTTTACAAAGAGTTAGTATAAGACCACAAGATGAACCACAAAGCCATTTTCTTACATGATGCAGAAAGGAGATGGTCTATACTCTGTTCTCCTTTAGGGGATTTCCACAAAGTCAATATTACTGTATGTGTAGATATATTCTCTGAGATTCCATTTACTAGCTATAACAAAGGTGAGCCAGAAAACAAAAACTAGGCTTACATTATATTAACATAGGTTGCATCTTTTGTTTAATCTTAATGAGTATTTATCAGTGTCTCTAAAGCTCTGAAAAAAAATGGGGAATTAGGCATTGAAGCGTCTATCAGTTCTACCCTTTGTGCTGGATTCCTCCGGGTTTCTCTGTTGGAAAGGCCCAGTCCTTGTATCCTCTTTCCTTCCATGGGAAAGGTGCTTTCAAGTCTCTATTATCTCTCAACCTACCTTCATAAGTTATTCCACATCTCATTATAGCTATTAGCCATAAACACTGTGCTGATAATTAAAATTTTCATCTGATAAAGACGTTATAGCTTTATTTTCTCATGTTTTCATCCTACTTCAAAATCTTTGCATTTCTTCTGGAAATTACGTTCATCAGATAGACTTCTAATTTTAAGTAGCATACTTCATAGTGGGTGAAATAATAGACCTGGGTAAGTATGCATAAGTTTTCTTTGTGGTTGTTCTGGGTTGGAAAGACTAAGTTTATTTAGCGAGTGATAGGTAGATCATATCTATAGGGAAAGTTTAGACAAATAAAACTGCTCCGTTCTCCAGCACAGGTGATGACAGTCATTTTGGGGGAGCTCAATTTCTCATTTTAAGGGAGTTCAAATTGTGACCAATATAAAAAAATTTATTTGCTTTTTAAAAACAAGTATATATAATAACTTAAAGGAATTACAGGACAATAAGAGGAGGGAAAGCAATTTATCCTATTAGGAAACTTATGAAACTGTATGGTCAAGAAAACAAGCAGCTACAGAGTGTGTAATTAATTATATAGTAAGAAAAGTGAAACCTATGCATAAATATGAAGAAAGACAACATAAAAGAATCATCTCTGGGAGGTGAGATTAGGCTATGCTGAAATAAGTCCAGCTAAATTTCTTAGAACACTGTCCACAGTGCAGAAGAGAAATACAGATTTCTCAGTGTGAGAAAAATGTGAACAAATGAAACTTCAGGAAGGAACAATAAAGATGATTAAGGGTCCAAATGAAATGATTAATGGACATAGATTAAAAGACAGTATCCATTTAATTTTCTGAAAAGACTAATGGGAAATTCAATCACTGTGAAAGCATATGTGCGGTGAAGAAGGGGGAAAAGGAGCAAATTTCAGGTTAGTCAAGAGAAAATAACCAGAAGTAATGGGATGAAATTGAGTATAGGAGATTTGCGAGTGACTATCCAGAGAAGCAGCCCTGTTATGTCTATTAGGCCGAGGAATTCTTTCCTAAGGCACTTAGTAAAAAGCCTCGTGGCTTGAGCTATTTATATAGACCAGGAAAAGAAATGGATAGTGGTATAGGATACAATTCCATGTTCACAAAGTTATGGACATTAGGCTTCAATAGCTTCAACCAGCAAAAAAATTCTCTAACTCGTACAATTCTTTTGTCTCGTAGGAAGAGCTGATATCACACTAAACAGAAAAGCTGAAAGCAGACTTCTGCCCTACTACAAGTCAATAGTTTTGACAATGACACCACTCTTCCTCATATATTAATTTTAGTTTTTATACACTAAGGTACTCTTAGTAAGAAAGATATTCAAATACATGATTTCCAAATAAAGATTATTCTGCTACATAAGATGCACAGTAATGTATTTCATTGAGCTATAAACCAACTTAAAACTCAATAAAGATTACTTTTACTACCCTAATTTGAGCGTACTTTAAGATATACATATAAGAAAGCTGTAATTTACATAGGCTATAAACAAGTGAGAGTTTTGAACCTATAATGTTTTCTTTTTTATATATTTGTCATGGAACTGATAGTAATAAAATGGTTCTGTAAGGTACGTATTGTATTTTAAATTATTTTATTTATAAAATTATGTTTTGGTATATTCTAATATATTAAAACCCATTTAAAAAGAGAATCTATGCATGTGATGAACATTAAAAACTGATCATCTAGAAGAGCAATGTCCAGAAGTATTAGATAGATAAGAAATTTTTATCTGAAAATACTTTCTATCATGAATGTTCTTATCAAGACGTATGGAAGAACTTAACACATCATAAAAAAAACCACCTCACAATATATGGAGAAAGATAGAACTGAAGTGCTAAAAAGCGAACAAAAAACCCAAAATATAAAGAAACAAAGAGAGAAGCTGTTGTTAGTTTAGGGTCTTAAAGCTGCGTCTAGAGATCAATGTATTGAATCTTTGATACTGCACTGTTCTGGATGGAAACTCCGGTCATAGAAATCAAGTACCTTTTCCAGGATCACTCAGTGAATCACACATACAGAGGACAACTCATTGCCTCAGTAATACTAAAATAGGTCGTCTTTTTTAGTGAAATATGCAGTGGAAATTCTTGATCATTTTAACAGTTTTGGGGATCACATTTCTTGCTTATTAAACAAAGTGGCTTAGCCAAAGGAAAATAAACCATCACTGAGAAGCCTAGAATGATACTCTTGGATTTTCTGCCAAATGTCAGAGTAACCTTGGGGAAAGGTTGAATACCTTATGTTTGTTTCCTCAGCAACCACATATGTGGTGGTACGAAAGTTAAAATATACATCTCCGGTCTAAAACTACAAATGACACCATTTTGAAATACTATGAGAGCATGTTACAGTTTTGCATTTAATTCTTTTCTAGAAAATTATCTTTGTTATTATTCTTTTCTGGGAAATTATCCCATAAAATTTAAAACCCTCATTCTTTCCACAAATTTATCCGAGTAGATCATTTTTTTTAATTAAAAAAAAAAAGTACAAAAACATATTGACAAACAGACACCAATTAGCATAAAAACTAGTACAATCACAATCTATAGACAAGGTGATATGATCTCAACAGTGGTTATTGCTTTATCCATTGATATCTTCGAAGTGTAAATATATAAGCCCATATCCAGACATGCAAATTTAGTCAGACAATTAATCCTCTCAACAACAGAAAAAACACAAAAACCAAAAATCCAAAGACAAAAAACAAAACAGGCAAACATCAACAACAGCAAAAA